>PVIJ01013906.1:0-43162 GCA_004024925.1 Scalopus aquaticus
CGACGCGAGTTCGACGCCCGGCCGGGGAGAATCCCACATGGTGCGGCAGACCTCTCCTGCCTCGCCCGCTGCTCCCCTCAGCAGTGTATTTCTGATCTGCCTGTTCTGCTACCAGCTCTGTCTCTGGTGAACCCTCTCGCCGCCCCACACCTCTGGCTTGTACCCCAGCTTGTATGTATAAAAAAAAAAAATTTGGTGGGTAAGAGACTTGTATATACATTAGTCTGTAAGGATGTTAAATTTTTTTTTTGCATCACAAATTATGCAGAGAGCTCTAAGAGCAAGGGAGAAGGCATGCAGCACTCTGAAGACGAGAGCCAGGAAGGAATCAGAAAAGGTACTGCGGTAAAGGGAGGAGGGACCCAAGAGAATCTGGTGCAGGGTTATGGTGGCTGGGTAGTGGGAGTGGCTGGGGACATAGATCTGAAAAGATGTGACCACTGAATCACATATGGTGTTGTATACCAATGTTACCTCAATTAAAAAACAACAACAAAAAGAATGGTTGTCATAAAGGACCCTGGAGGCAGACTGAGGTCAAACTCCATCTCATCTCCAGACTTTGTGACCTTATGCAGGCTCCTTAACTTCACCAGGATCTGACTTCTTGTTTATGAAAGCAAGTGGTTCCCTACTTTCATCATCAGCTTCATCATCATCAGCCCAAGCACAGCGGCATTAAGGGAAACATTTCAAGATTAAGAATAGACTTTTCATTTATAGGAACTTCTCAGAGAGTAGGGACTAGAGCTTTGTGGTTAAATTTTAAGGTGGGAAACAGATGTTTCTTTAGAACAAATAACATTCAATGGGCTCCTAAAAATAGTAGGACAAGAACTATCTTTTATGGTTAGGCAGTGACTTTGCCCAGCACGCCACATGTGGTTTAATAAATATTAACTGGTGAGGATGGCTCACCCTCCAAACAGTTAATGAACATGAAGTGTCAAAAATCAAACCAATAAACATTTTAAAGGTTTATGGTACAAAGGACTTGCTGTTAATCTATAGAGCTCAATTTTCTCTTCCCTATTACTCATGGACTCATGAACTTCCCGTGTATGGGGAAAAGTGGATGAGTAGCCTATTTACTTGAAAATGCCAGAAGGTTGTGTAGGACTGTGGCACTGTACTACTCATTTTAACCCCTAGAAATCTGTTCTGCATTGATTAAAAAAAAAAAAAAGCAGGAAGCAGTTAAGCTTAATTTTTCCAAATAATTGAGATTTCTATCTATGCTAGCTCAGACTCTCCAGTTCCACCTCGTTTGCCACTTTAATCTACATAGAAAACACCATCTTTTCCGTCTTGAGCTGGTGGTTGCAGGGCTATCTGACTGATCCCCAGTGAGGTTTTCACGGCCACTGGCCCCTGCATTCCCGCCTGAGACCTGCAGGAAACAGAACCTCTGCAGCTGCCAGCGTTTATTTACACACATTCCTGCCTCAAATTGAATTAATGAGCATAATTTAACTCAGGCGATGTCCGCCCGCTTGCCTTCCTCTTTGCCTCACTGGCCAGCCTGCTTTCTCTCGGACACCCTGCCCTGGAGATTGTACTGAATTGAATGAGGCAGTCTGGTGGCCTGGAAGAAACTCAGGACTTCACATTTAATGTCTCAGGGAATATCTGAGCTCTAGTTAAACTGCAGATTCTAGCCTAGTACTTCCTAATTGGGGCTTGAGATTCAACACTCTAACAAGCCCTCTCTCTGGTGAGGTCAAGGCTGCCCAGTGAGGAACCTCATGTTGAGTAGCAGAGATTACTGCAGAACTCACCTGCACTGAATATAATAGCAATGTCCTTAATGAGCAACAAAAAGGCAAATGCTAGGCTCTGATATAATCAATCTGATGTAATGGAAGGTTTATCAGAAGTAAATCCAGAGATCTGTTGACCTTGTCTACCTTTTCAGTTGTACATAAAGAACACAAACTAAATCAAACCACAAGTCCTGCTGGTCCCTAAACAGTTCTATACAAATTCCAAATTCCTAGGAGCCAAGGAAAGTGTGGAGTAGGAATGCTGGGACCCTTAACTTTTACACAAAAAGCATAAGTAACCCCACATAAGAAACTTCAGCATGGATGTGGTTAGATGCAGGAGGTCTGTTTATTGCATTGGGCAGACCAATGAGGAATTTCCTGCATGCTATGCCAAAGTCAGAGTGCAAGGAACTTTCTCTGAAGTCTGTGCAATGAAACCCGGCAGATCTCCTGTGTATTCACACATTGTATACCTTTGCTAGTTATCCCTGGCAAAAATCCGTCCAAATTCTACCAAGTGTGGAAAAGGATTAGAAAGTGGAGCAAAAGAAAAACATTGCCCCTAAAACAAAAGAAAGTAAATTAATATATTTGAAAAACAGTGTCAACGTGTTAGATTTTGTTCTTTGTGGGTATGAATACATGAAATACCTCCAACAATAAATATCTTTAACCTTGGACCCAAAACTGTTTGCCTACGTCTACACAAACTTAATATTTGGCTCCTTCAATAAAGAAAGACTTTCATGTCAAATTTTGCATAAAAAAGAACATTTGGGCAACTTTTTATGAGGAAAGATTGAATTTATCATGAAGCATATTTCATCAAGAAACCAGTAAAATGAACTACCTTTATACCCAAACCACAAAGACTGCAAATTCCTTTGCTAGAAAAGTTGGCTGCTTCTGTTGAAAAGATTAACTTGTGCTGAATAGCTTTTGGGGGCACACAGGGATAGATAAGATTGCATTTTCCATTTAGGGTTATATATTTGCAACGATAAAAAATAGTTCCTAGGAAAGAAAAAAAAATGGTAACTTATCAATACTATTTCCTTATTGTAAATGTCCTTCCAGCAGATTTACATGAATTGATCTAAATGTGATTTAGAAAGAACCTCACAAAGCCTAAATGGTGCAAAAACAAACTATCTCAAACCTTTCACTACCACTTAAGGCCCTGAATGAATTATGGATAGGGAAAGCAACTTTCCTGGTTTTAGTAACTGATATACTCAAGCTGAAACTACCACAGTGTTTAATTCATATGATAAACTAATGCTAATCTCATTCTTTCTCTCTCTCTCTCTCTCTCTCTCTCTCTCCTCCTCTCTCTCCCCCTCTCCCTCTCTCTTCCCCTCATTGTTTTTGACTTGACAGCACCTAGAGAAAACAAAGAAATTACATTCTTAAATCTCATGGAATGTTTAGCTACTTCAAGCTCAGCAAAATTTGCCAAGAGGCTGCTGGCTATGAATTAGCCAGTAGGTTCTTTTGAAGCACAAGTAAAAGGAAAATTGTTACTTAAATTGCTTTAAATATTGACAAGCTATAGAGAATTATGTCTACAGGTCATTAATTTCTGATTATAGGGCTATTTTGATATCTGATTATCCATCACAATCCTTCTGCTCCAAGCAGACCATCCCCCAGACAGCCCTCACCTCTTGGGCTTTCATTCAAACTGCCACTTCTGTACCATATCCTTTTTAAAGCATATCAAGTTTAAGTCTTCCTTTCCCAAGCTCTAGTCTGCTATGAATTTTCTCACATGAATGATTCTTGCTTTGTCTATGTTCATTACTGAATATGACAGTATGATTTTAAATTACAGTTCCTGAACTTATTCCAATTACTGGTTAAGTTATGCAAATTTGTCTTCTTAATGAGAGAAGTTGTTCAAGAAAAGACCTAGGATTATCCTCTTTACTCCTTCCCCCTATATAAGCCACACAGGAAGGATATTTTGACCTCCTGTACTTGCAGGAGAAAGTGGGCATTGCCAGGGTCTTTTAAAACACTTTCAGGTCAGATCCTAATAAATCTGCTAGAAGAACAACCACAGAAACGAAAAGGCTGAGGAATGGCAGGAAAACTGGGCTTGTCCATCAGTCACTTCTGCATGCACTTTGGTACTTCTTGGATTACCCGCACTGTTACAGTTCCAAGCCCACCACTTGTAGAACACACAGCACCCGGCAGCAGAGCCAGCTTGTGCCCTGATCACACGGTCCTGGGGTGGCCTTCATGCCTTCCACAGCCTGAGGCTGGTTGTAAGCATTTCCAGATAGTCTGTGTGCAGCCTGTTACCTTCAACAGATTTCTTCCCTGTTTTATAAGTCAAAGCCAGCTTTTTTGTTTGTTCATTGCAACCAAGGACCCTGATGGATATAACTAATAAAGAAAAGTTTACATGTTGGGTAATAGCCCCAAACTGGTAAGGTTGCTTAATTGGTCTAGCTAGGATGTCTAATATTAAGCTGGATACTAATGGTGAGAATGGGCATATGGTCTGTCATATATGGCTTTTATTATGTTAATGTATATTTCATTTTTACTCAGTTTTTCAAGGGTTTTCATCATAAATGGATGCTGAATCTTATCAAATGCTTTCTCATTATCTACTGATATGATCATATGGATTTTATTCTCCTTTTTATTGATGTAGTGAATTAATTACATTGATTGATTTTTGGATGTTGTACTATTTCTGTGTTCCTGGTCATGATATATTATCCTTTTAATGCATTATCGGATTCTGTTTGCTAAGATTTTAGGATTTTTGCACTTGTATTCATTAGGGAGATTGCTCTATAGTTTTCTATAGACCAAACATGAAGTAATTAGCTTAATGTTTGTCTCATAAAATGTGTTTGAGAGTGTTCCTTCTTTCTCGATGTTTTGAAAAGCTTTGAGCAGGATAGGTATTAGTTCATCTTTGAAAGTTTGCTAGAACTTGCTTGTGAATCCATCTGGTCCTGGGCTTTTGTTTCTTGGGAGGGTTTTGATTACCATTTTAATTTCCTTGCTTGTGATTGGTTTGTTCAGGTTTTCTATTTCTCCCCTATCCAGTCTTGTATGATTGTATAATTCTAAGAATCTGCCCATCTCATTTAGGTTGTTGAACTTGCTTGCACATAAACGTTCATAGTAATCTCTTATTATCCTCTCATCTTTTGCTGCATCTGTTGTAATTTTTCCTCTTTTCTGGTCCTATTTGAGTTTTCTACCTTTTCTTCTTAGCAAGCCTAGCTAATGGTTGTCTATTTTGTTTACTTTTTCAAAAAAACAGCTTTTGGTTCTGTTGATCTTTTGGACTGTCTTTTTTGTTTCATTTCATTTATTTATTTGTGCTCTAATTTTATTAATTCCTCCCTTTTACATTTTTTGTTATTCTTTTTTTAGTTCCTCAAGATGTGGGGCATCTTTTTACTTGAGCTCTTTCTTGTTTCTTGATATGGGCCTATAGTGCTGTATATTCCCCTTTTCGTACTGCTTTCACTGTGTCCCATATATTCTGGAATGGTGTGCCTTCATTGTCACTTGTTTCGAGGTATTTTTTGATATCTTCTTTGCTTTTCTCACATGATGGTGATTTTGAAAGCAATCAGCTTGAGGAGTCTTTCTTGGCAAAACTGTGACCAATAAATAAAGTTTAAGAGTAATCCACCATAGGACTATATGAAAGTCCAGAAGGACACTTGGCCTAAGAAGCCTGAGAGGAGATCTCCTAGAGAAACTATTACTGCACATGACTAAGTGAGAGGAAAGAACAGGGGTTGGAAGTGACAGAACACATCAGAGGAAAAGCAACAAACAGCTTTCAAAAAGGCAAGATATATGGAAAACTATTAAATACAAACAAGTCTATGAAACTGGAAATAAAATGATGGATAATTCACAAACAGTACAGATTCAAATACATCCCTTAGTGATGTTCAAGGCTAATTAGAGCTTCAAATTTTAGAAACACTTTATCAAACTGTCAGAAGTTTAGAGATCACCTGGACCCAAACTTCAACTTTCTAGAATGACAATACAAATCTTGGCAATTACATAAATGATATTGAGGGATAATGGATCAATCATTTTTCTTAAAAAAAATTGGGGCAATAAAGTGGCCCCAAATGGCATCTAGTAGATGACAATATTGACCAAAGGCTTGAATAAAACTCACACTTATGCCATTTTATGGGACTACATTATTAAACTTATTTTACCGCACTGAAAACAAGGAATTAGTCACCTTTTAACAAAATGAACAAGTCCAAATAGACAAGTCCAAGTAGACAACTTGTTAATTATCTAAAGTGCTCCTTCTGCCTACTCCCCCCACCCAGTTTTATTGTGCTATAACTGACATATAACATTAGCTTAAGGTATACAATCCACATAATGATAGGATACATATATACATATATATACACATATATCTAAATGATCATGGCTTATGTTTATTTTTTTAGCATCTTTTTTTTTTTTTAAATTGAGGTAGTGCTGGTTTATAACACTGTGTATATTTAGGGGGTTAATTCCAAAATATTTTCCATGAAATGATATGCCTCATTAATAATCCTTTATAAATACCAATATAAATGAATATTATACCACAGACATCACCCATGTAGTTAAATAGTTTGACTAAAAATTTAAATGCAGATGTTATACAATTTTTTAAAATAGAAATAATTCTTTGTTTGCACTAAATTTAGCTTTGGCCTACATCTGTTGGTTAAGAGCTGTGCTAATATAGTAGCCATTGCTGTTGAATACTATAAATGGGTCCAATCTGAGGTGAGATGTGCTGAAGCTCTAATATCCACACAGGGTTTCAAAGGTTTATTGCAAAAGAATCCATGTTATAATTGTAATAATTTGTTTTTATGTTGACTACAGGTTGACTTCATGTTGATAATTTTATGGAAATGTTGGGCTTAGTATACTAGCAAAACTAATTTTACCTGTATGTTTTTATTTTTTAATGGTGATACTGGAAATTTTAAATTATACATGCATCCTCCATTGTACACCTATCGTACGGCACTGTTCAAAACTACTTAAATATGAGCCATCTTGATTGAGTTGTTGGATGCAGAAAGAAAGCAGCCTCTCTTAGAAAAGCTTTGGTTTTCTTCCATCTCTGTTTCAAATAAATAGCTTCTACACAAGTCTTCTTTTCTTTTTGGGGGGGTGGGTGGGAGAGTAGGGAAGGTACATAATGAAGGCTACAAAAATCAGGCAAAGAACAGTGGTACTCCAACTGGGGAGACTCAAAGTAGGGAAGGTTCACTAGCTACTTTGCTATGATATAACAAAGACTATCATTTTTCTAGGATAGAAGAGTTTTCTGCCTTAACTTGACCTAGGTCAAGTTTCTTCTGTGTCTGTAACTTATTAATAGCCTCACTAACTAGGGTTCTTTTTAGGAGTAACAGAAATCCAGCTAGAACTGTCCTATGCAAAAGTGGGAATATAGTGTTTATGTGTATCTAAAAGTTCAAGAGTGCTCACAACTCTGTCATCTCTCAGTGCGTATTTCTTCTGTGCTCAATTCATCTGCAGAAAGGCACTCTCTTTGTGGTGGCCTCTGGGAGTTACAGGTTGACATCATTTGTGTACAGCAAATTCAATAGTTAGAGAGCTTTCCCCTTCTCCTACTAGGAGCTATAAAATATCCTTGAATTATCTCCAAATAGTCTAAATGCATCACCATACCCATTCTTGAATCAATCACTGTGGCTCATAAGATGAAGACACTGGTTGACCAGTCCTAGGTGGCCAGTTCAGAGCCAGATGTGGAGAAGAGGTAGAAACAACACTGTCTGTATGCAGGTTCTAAAAGAGGGGCCTGGATTTAGTAGATGTGACCAGTAAAAGGATGGAGGGCAGACAAAAGATGCCAATATGTCACTCTACCCAGGACACAAGAGGTGTCTTTGCTGCCGCTGAGCAGAGTAGGTGGGGATTGCCTTTAGAGCACACTCAGAAGTATCTGCACATATAAACATGCACTTGTTTCAGTTTCTATCTTCTATCAAAAAATCAGGATGCTACCATAAACAAAAAGAAACCTATGGATGAAAGTGTGCTGCAAGCACATATTCAGGTAACTAAGATTTCTCTTTCCCTGTCTTTAGCCTAAAGAGTGCCAGACACTTTCACACAGCTGGTTAATCCAGGCTAAAAAGCACACAGTTTTCTCAATGGACATTTTGATATTTGATAATACTAAAGTCAAGAACTAGAACTGAAAGTCTCAATCTCCTTTACTGTTCTTGGTCCTCCAGGATACTGTCAACAATAGCTTTGCATCATCATTCATACAAAATAGGGAAACCCAAACTTAATAGCATAATATGCTTTTACTTTCTCGCTTCTTAGTCCAACCTATCCTAATCATCTTTTCTTGCTCAAATTCTTTATCTGGTGGCTTTTCTCTAGCACCTCAGCTTCTAAAATAGAACAAACCTGAAGACTACCCATATCTCTGGTCACCAGACAAAGCCAGCTCCCAACAAAAATGTCAGAGAAATCAACCCCTGCATAGAATCCCAACTCCAGTGCACCACATACACATTTCCACATGTTTAGAGAAATAAAAAGCTCAAAACCACATCAAACATACTCTGGGATCACTGAATATAAATATTACAAACAAACAAAATCAGCATGTAATGTGTACTCTAATTTGCTGACAGATATTTAAAAAATTAACATCAGGATAAATGACAAATGCCAACACCACAACAAAACCTTTACCCAAAGAGAAAAATAACTCACAATCAAAGCTGCCTGACTTCTAATTAACATATAAGATCCTCGAAATGAGAGGCCAAAATAAAGTAAACTGCCAAAGTGGAGAAAACTGTGGCTGGGGAAGATGGAACAGGGAGGGACTTAAAAATTAGATCTTTCCATAAAACATACTTTAAAAAAGATTATTGTTTTTCTGGGGTTCATGGGCAAATGACTGCTGTTCAGACACGAGATATGTGTATGCCTCTAACTCTTAATTATGTTTTAAAACTTCTACTACATTGCAAGCTTCAGGCACAATTTACCAAAAGCAGAATTTTAGGGAGAGTTGACTATTATTTGCTAGATACCTGGTTTATACTGACCATAAGTCACCCTCACTGTTTTCCACAGTGAGATGTGGGGCTTCTGTTCTGTAACCTCGCAGATGGGACGTCTCAGACATTCCACTACCCAGCCTGACCAAAGTACAGGCTGTTTCTTTCTACGCCTCTCTTCCCTCATAGGGTTGTACAGTAAATTTTCAAATGTGCTAATGCTTAATTCATTATGTATGTAATTGCATATGCACACACAGCATATTTTAGGGATGTATATTTAGTTTGAGACAGTAATTTCTTTTTTTTTTTAAAGATTTATTTTATTTATACATACAAGCTGGGGTACAGGCCAGAGGCATGGGGTGGCGAGAGGGTTCACCAGAGACAGTGGGGAGCAGAACAGGTAGATCAGAAATACACTGCTGAGGGGAGCAGCGGGCGAGGCAGGAGAGGTCTGCCGCGCCATGTGGGATTCTCCCCGGCTGGGCGTCGAACTCGCGTCGCCGCTGCCGACAGCTCCACAGCGCAGTGCTCAACCGCTGCGCCACCAGGGAGGCCCGAGACAGTAATTTCTTAATAAACAGTACCTACTACTATTTACAGACCTTATTTTCTTTAATGACTCTTTAAATCCAATGATCAATTTTATCTACCTTTAGAACTGAGCCTCAGAAACAACACAATTAGGGGTATTATGAACAACATATATAAATTCATAAATTTCTTAGGGATTAAGTTAATGTAGTTCAAATTCCACTTTCACTGCTAGAATTTTTACTGACTAGGAAAGAAGTTTAATTTGGGCCACTTTAATCCAGACTAATTCTGTTAATACTGAGTGCCTTGCAGAGAAGTAATCACCATAAAAGTAGGGCTGCTCCCATTACTGCCTGTAGAAAGAGTGTAAAGTCACTTTAAGGAGTTAACGTATTTTAAAAAATATACTTTGCCCAATGTGTGGTAAATTCAGGAAAAGAAATAAAAGCAACTAGTCATGACATGTAACAACCACAGAAGTCATTTTCAGGTGAACCCTTGTCCAGTGCTGAATTCTTTGACTTGGGTGTCCAATTACACTGGTCAACAAATTTTTACAAAACTCATGTTACTGAAATAAAATTAGTCATTTCCTATCAATTTGTATGTGCTCAACATGAATATGACAGTCAAATTCTAATTTTGGCTCTAGTTTTTTCTTTTTTGTAATTTGCAATAAATTGATGTTTACATCATGAAATGCACGCCAATAGTAATAGGCCTATGGTTAATACCTGTAAAAAATCAAGTCATAGACTACTTCTTAGATTTCTTCGCTTGTATCTTGGACAGCTGTTCAGGAATAGAATAGATGGAAGACGGTTTCCATTGTGCAAAAGCACAGCCTTAAGACTTAGTTTCGAAGAGTCTAGAAATAGTCCCCATTCTTGTGGGTCATGAGTGATTTCTAAGGCATTCAAGAGGCCCTCAATATCAGAAAAGTATACCAGAGTACTTTCCTTTCTGAAGAAAGGCTCCAACTGCTGGTGGAACTTTAGATAGAAAGTAATTGTGACATCTTCTAGAAGATTCCATTGTTGGAGTCTTGATGCTAGCAATTCTGCCTTGTTCTTGGATAAGTCCAAATCACGATGCAGGTCATTTAGTTCTTCCTGTGTTAGTCTGTGTGGGGTTGATGATACACCACAGTGAAAATCTGGATCACTGCATGCTGATGGAACAGGAGAAGAACAGATCGGCTCACCCTCTTCCTCATCAGATGAATCAAGAGAATATTCTGCTGGAGGTTCTGGAATAGGAAGTCCCTCAGCATGTGGAACTGGTCTTAATGCAGACAGAATGTCTGGGTAGACTATTCTTGACTTCTTTTGCTTCGTTATTCCGCTGGAAAGAAGAGGAACTAAGCAGAAGTAACAGTCTTTCATGTGGTTGCTTGGCTATCCCCACACCATGGGGACTGCAAATGGCATGGATGGTCTTTTGCCATTTAACCACTGTGAAAGCTGTGGTGTACATGTAGCACAGCACATATGCAGGGCCCAAGGGCCCAACCTTGCATCCGAAGTAAAGATGATAAGCCTTCTTCACTTGAACAGTGATACTTTTCTTCTGGTTGGCAAATGTCACTTCCCACAAATAAAGAAATTGTCCAAGCTATTAACACACTTTCAAGGTATTACTGTTCTGTATTGTGCCTAAATGGATAAAATAATAACAGTTCTATGGAACAGTAGCTTAAACTGACTTGCACAAAGTCTGAAATATTTTCAATGCTCAACCTTTCCGACAGGGCTTTCTATAGTGCACTGCTGACATCAGCTTACTTCAGCAGCCGCCTGGCAGTAGTATTGCACTGCATCAGAAAATGATGCAATCAACTCTGGATGATGTGTGTATGATGGTATTATGCAATGCGATGTAATATTACATCATTCTAGGCTGATTTAGGATGTTGTTGCAGTCCTACTGGATGAATTTACACAGTGAAACATATAAAATGAATTTTATGAAATATCTTCAAAACGAGAGCTAATAATAAATTTTTTTCAGGTTTATATTCATGCTCAGCACATCAAGATACTACAGATTAGGGCCTTTTAAAGTCAGTAACCGTCTCACTGACTGTTGACCAGTGTTATTTATAGGCCTGTGAGAACCTATCTAGATATTCCCGATCAGGAAACTGTTTCTGATTTAAATAATTTCTTCTGATTGCCTCAAATGGTATTCACATTGAGAGTCTTCAAGGAAGGCAAACGTGAATCAGAGGACACTGGATGTGGGTGCTACAGGAGGAGCCAGGAGGTCTGTACCTCATAGTCTGCTTAGATAATCACGTCATCCAGAAAATACAATGCCTTTCTTCTTATCAGTATTAGTGCAACACAAAATGTACAAGTTTAAAAGTGGGCTGCAACAAATAATTCAGCCAAGTGAAATACTTAAGAAAACTATACGCAGGAAGTAACAGAAAATTATTTCAAACCAAGAGGCAAGTCTCGGCCAATGGGACTTCCTACCCGCAGGGGTGACTGCTTGTCACACAGGCCAGGTTACAGCCTGAAACACATTATTTGAGGAAAATAGGAGCTGTTCTACTCAATGTCAATGTGTTAAAGATAATTCTAATATTAGTTTATAATATTCAGGTTAGATATTTCTGGAATGTCACAGTATACTAAAATACTAATAAATGCAACATAAATTAAATCTTTACCAAATTCTTCCACAAGCACTCAACTTCCTCTGTAATAAAATAAGCAATGTGAAAACCTTAACTCTTTTTTATTTCGTTTTTACATCACCTACTTCCATGATTGACCATAGACTTGTGAATTTTAAGGGAATATCTCATACCCACATGTGGGTGAAGGGCTTTTTCCATGAATCTGCTACTCACAAAGGACAGACAGTGCCTGCAGAGATGCTTCTTGGAGAGCTCTCTGGGAGGGACCAGGGTAGGTCACAGGGGGGTAAGTGGGTGGGTTTCAAGGCTGGCTTCACTTGGTATCTCAAGAATCACAAAAGAGACCTTTGTTGATTTAATCCTTCTATTTCCACGTTCACAGTGCAGGAGGGTTCTGGAGGTGACTTCCTTTCTTTTGTCTAACAACTGCAGCTTTACAGAAGAAACTATGTCCTGTAAAAGAGGCTATCTCTTTGATAGATTTCATTAAGGTGCAAACATACTGCTTTTCCAGAAGCCCCCAGCAAAAGTCTTCAAGTATCCTTCAGGTTTCTGAACCACTCACTATAGCATGGGGTCAGGCCTAAGCTATCCTGGATTAGGGGTGGAGATGAGACCTCAAAGTGCTGGACCCCGTTTGTACAAGGCACCATATATGAATATAAATAGCCCTCTCAGGAGGGACGATGGGAACAAAAGCTATATTCACCTACCAGGAAAGTTTACCTGAGGACAAGTTGTCAGGCCCTCAAGTGACCTCTATCCTAAGAGATGTTCTGGAACCAAACTGAGCAAAGAGGTGCTAGACAGGACCGTTACCCCATGACCTTTACCAATATTTCTCTGCTTACATCCTAGAGCACATGCAATTGGAAACAAAAACCCCTCTTTTCGTATTTCACATGGAAAATGCCTGGGCCTGGATTCTTACTAGCTCCACAGTTCAGGAGAGGGCACTGACTTAGGGAAGATGAGTAATTAATTGCCTTGATTTAACAATGGTAAACCCTTCCCTCCTCAGCTTACGCTCAGTCTCAGTATATAAGAATGCATAGGTAAAACTCAAAAGTAAACCCATTCCTGTATTCAGAATGAAAAAAATAAAAAAGCCTGTCATGCCAGAAATTGGCTGAAGCCTAGTGCTTGGCACTGTGCAGAGAGTTAGCAGTTTGTAGGCTTTGAAGTCAAAGTTTTTTCCTCTCTTTTACTAGCAATAAAAAGAACTTTAAAGGAAAAGGACCAAAGTTGGTGAGGAGTATTTTTCCATGGTGAATGATGTATAATCCTCTATTGAGTATAATTCTCTATTTAGAAAGCCAACTGCCATACAGGAGTCACCGGCACTACCTGATCTTATATAACTGCTGCACATGGGAAGTAAATTGCTATTATTTTATTTCTAAGTGTATTTATTATCAATTAGCAGTATACAATTGAACAAAACATTTATAACAAATTTGATAGATAATAAGATCAAATGGTATATTTTAGAATGTATATTTTTTGTTTGTCTTTTAAGATTCCTCAGAATTAACATTCATAGATACACCTTTATGCCTTTTTGCCAAAACTTTGTTCAAGTCTGATAAGTGTGTTAAATAGCTCAAACTAACTCACAGTAGTGTGAAAATTGACAGATCTCAGCTTTCGCTCCTATATTTATAGGCTGTGTGTCCTTGGAAATTTTTTATTTATCTATTTTTTTGGTGCTAGATTTTTTATTATTATTTTTTATTGAGGTAACATTGGTTTACACCATCACATATATTTAGAAGTACAGGTTCTCACCTCTTCAGATATATGTTACCTCACCACACCTACTACCAAAACCCCAATAATGCTCTACCATAGTTTGCTTGGGCTCCTTTACTCTTTGTCCCCCATCACCACCCCACCTCTCAATTTTATAGTCAGATTTCTAGGGTTTTTGATTTACTTTTAACTATTCCTTTGTTTTGTTTCTCCATATTTCACATTTGAGTGGACTCATCTGGTATTTATGAATATTTTAAATATACTATCTTCTCCTAGAACACCTAGTAATGGGTAAAACAGATATTTCAGGTGTTTTAGATCATTCAAACAAAAGGGAAGAATAGCTTGAAGATTTATTAAAATTCAGAAGCTGAGGTCCCATGCTAAGTCTGATTCAGAGTGTGTGTGTGTGTGCGCGCGTGCAAGCGCATGTGTTCCAAGCATATATTTTTATGAAGCAGATGTTGTCTTTTAGTAAGCAATTCATCTGATTCAGATACAGGTGATACAGGTGATTCAGGTGGGCAATAAATTTAAGAAACATCACATCTAGAACTGATAAAAAGTTAAGATTATCTGACCAAGGAATTGGGAGTTTAAGCCACAATATTTGCATTTATAAAAGTTTAAAAATAACCAATCATGGGAGGAGGGAGGAAATGAGCATACATGCCTCACATTTCCCATAAGTTATCTTATTATACTTTAATTAGAGTGGTGATATTAATCTGACTTCACCGATAAGGAAACTGGGGCAGTTTAAGTGATTTGCCAAGACTATGAAGTTGGTTGGGGCAGGACTCTTGAGTTTTAAACTGATGTCACATCAGATGGCATTCCCTCAGATACTCCAAAAGTAAAAAGGTTTAGAAAATACATGAAGAAAAAAATACTGACACATTTTCTGACCTAGCTTTAGATCAAGATTTTCTCAGCTTTCTGATTCAAAACTCTACTCAGCAAGCAACTTTGGGTTAAAGAAAGTTTGTCGTTTTCTACCTATAAGCCCTGACTTTGGAAACCCATTGTGGAGACACTCTTAAGCCATGGTTTTACTATTGGAAGAAAGAAAATCACAAAGAAAAACATCACCACATATTTTCTCTCATTGAGGATTTTGGCATTAACCACGATAGACACAAACTGCCTGAGGTTTTTAAAATTCACTTTAGATGTAGCTGGGGCCTAGAAAAATGGAAAAGCAGGGTGCCTCATAAAATCCTACAAATGTTGCCTATTTTCAGAAGAATATACAGATGAATTCTTTGATTTCGAAACTTCTACTGGAACTTCCTCATTCCCTGTCTGGTAGGGTTTCATGTACCACATCATGAGGTGCTTAAGGGAAGATAAAGACTCTTTGACAGTGGAAAATAACTCCCACTCTGCAGCCTTCCCTTCCTTTTGCCCTCAAGGGAAAGCCTGCATTCTCTTCCATGAGAAAAACTCCCAATCTAATGGACAAGACAAAGAAATATTTAATCAAATTAGCTTAGGAAACTGGCAGAAACAATGCATCTTTTCACCAGTTTAAAATGTTATGAACAGACAGAACAGTTTGTGTGTTGAGTCTGTCTCCAGCTCCTGGGTGAGAAATGCTGTTTGTCTTAGACACTGCTTCCCCTCTAGAGTTCAAAAGAACCATGTTCCTTTGCCAAACTCCTACTACACTACTTCATGAACTACAGAAAATGGTCTATTAAAAAAAAATCACTGGGAACATTCTTAATAGTAATGATGATGATGATGATGATGATGAAGAAGCAGTCTTTTCTCAGAGTACTTGTCATTCCTAAGCACTCACCAATGTCTTAGTCAGTTTGGGATGCTAAAACCAAACACCAGAGATTGGATGGCTTAGCAACCACAGAAATAGACTTCTCACAGTTCTGGAGGCTGGAAGACTGAGATCAAGGTCCCTGAATGGTTGGGTTCTGGTGAGGCCCCACTTCTGGGAAGAACCAATAAAAAACCAAAGGGGTGTGCATGGTTTAGGCATATTTTCAATCGACTCCCCAAAGGGTAAATTCTTGATACTCTTCCTGGGTCCAGTTTCTATTGTTTTTTATGAAGGCATGTCTTTCCTTTGGAGAAGTAAAAAGCTTTCCTGAGAATTCAGGTTAGTTTTAACCACTCTCCACCCAATATTGTTTATAAGTGTTAATTTTTAAAAATATTTCTCTACCACTTTTCAAAGCATGAACAGCAAAAGACAACAGATGAAAGAGTATTAAAGTTGGTTCTGACACTATTTTCTGACACTCTGGCCTCTCTAAGAGCCCTCCTCTGGAGAAAGACTAGAGATAATAGACAGCTCTTTGAACACAGACCGCAGATTTCCAACTCAGAAATCCTGTGGCATGAAAATTATGATAGTCATATCACCAGTGTCTAAGGAAATCCTTAGTGATGTTCTATTTTAAAATAGCATTTGTCTCATGGACCCAACCAACAAACAAAAAGGTTAAAATGACATAATTTAAGTCAAAAATAAAAAGATTTTATACAAAAGCAAAATGTGATTTAATATTACAATTTCATTGCCTTTAGGTGACAGGAATAGCTCATTACATTTATTTAGAAGGTAACCATCTATGAAAATTTCATGATAAAGCTGAACCTTTGAATCACATGAACCAACATGCTTATGTGCAATGTGGCATGTTGGTGACTGAATGACATGTTGGGACTGAATGGTCCCTCCAGTCTATACAAATCAACCTCTTGATGACAGTGAGTAGCAGTCTAACTCACACACATTTGAATTGGTTACTGGTGGACACTTATACAGAGGGACCTCAATAGAGGATGTCTGAGAGGAACTTTGTCAGCCAGTCACACATCCACATATCTCATCCTGTCAGGTCACTCTCTTCTATTTAGGAAACTGTCTACACAATATACTACAGTTTCTTTTGTTGCTCTATACAATAAAATTTCCTGAATGAATGAAATACTCATCAAACCAGACCAGAAAGAAGAGAACACTAAGCAAATATTCTAGGCACCAACAACTTAACAAGTGATTCCACTTGTAGGAAAGACTTTTCTTGCTTTGTTTTTGGGGAATGAAGTTCATTGAAAAGTAATAAAGAAATATAATTGGTTTCTTAAATATACAACTATCTTTGTTGGAAAATATTCCTTCTCCTACACAATAATCTTCTCAGATCATTCACTGTTCTGTAATTCCCTCTATCATTTGGATCTGGAAAAGAACTCTACAGTTTCTTGTGTGTTTTCCCTGATTCTTATAGGAACTGAAGTTGCACAAGGGGATTTACAAGCCCTCCCCTGGAGAACAGGTCTGTCCTGCTGTTACACTTACAGGGGATCCCTCATACACCTGAGTATACCACCTGACTGATTTACCAAGTGAAAAAGGGAAGCTATACTATCCCTGGTCTGTCACATAAAACGTTATGCCATGCACAGGACTGCCCCTAAAAAACACATTTCTTGAGCAGGAACACAAGCCCCCAAACCATAGCCCTTCTCTCCTGCCCTGGTTCTGTCCCATAGCATAACTGTCCTCAAGCAAATGTAGGTTGAGCCATCATTTAACCAGTGAATCCACCCATGAACCCAGTGCATATCCCTTGCAAACAACTGCCACAGGGCCCAAGGGTAACTCACTAGCCTAGATCTGGGGAAAGGGTCAGACAGGCCTGGTCAGTGGGCTTCTGGATATTTGGAAAGGAGATTTAAGATCCTGGGAGCCCAGGCAGTAGACTAGAGTAGGGTGCTGGCTCTATGCACCATAGACCTCTCACCCTGTTTAAAGGAACACACCCAGTTAGAGTCAGCCAGAACAGAAGCCCTCCAAAGCACAGGGTCTGTACCAGCTTTTTACTGGGGTCTCAGGGTCTGGGTACGGGTATGGGTATGGTCTCAGGGGTATGGGCTGGCTATGGGCAGATCTCCAGAAGGGATCTGTGATGGGGCCTGCGCAGCTTCATTTGTAAATGGAGAAATTTTGGACCACAGCATTATCAAGTCTCTCTACAGACCTGCCTGATACTGTAGGACTCTAAGATCCAATGTGTCAGTGTTGGTGGCTCAAACACTGGACAAAGATAATAGAAAACAATATATGAAAAATGCAAATGAATTGCAAGATCTTCAATCAGAATCTCTCTAGTTCAGGAGATGAACAATAGATAGTCTGGTTAATTAGTGATCTGAATTAATAAAACTATTAGATTTATCTTTGACAGGTGATTAACCAGAGTATAGAAATACACTTAAAGCTGACATTACAATCAACATGGCCGTTGGATTATGAACAAATCAAAACATTTCTGGTATACCAAAGGTCAAGAATATATATCAGAATAGTGTATAATCAACACATAATTGATTATGGAAATGTGGATAGCCTGGTTAGGTCCAAGGATTTAAATGAACAATTGTCACAATAGTTAAAGTTTCAAACACCATTTCTGTGGACTGGACACCTCTTCTAAGTGTTTTGATTTGTTTGATTTCCCCCCTGACAAATTTTGATGGAAGCAGTTGAAACCAACCTCTCCTGAAGCTCATTGTTGTCACAAGATATGGAAGACCCACATATGGAAAAGCATCATTATCACAAACATGGAAATTCCATTCATAGTAAATAGCACTGACCTGTCCTTTCATATCTGGAGCAATGGGAATGGTGGGCCAGATGGTTGAATAGATGCCAAAGAACACCAGCCAGATCAGCATGCTTCCCCAGACAGCCAGGTGACTGAACTGCAGAAGGAAACACACAGTCAGGTAGAGATTTTCTGCTGGCCTGGAAGAGCCACCTGAACACACCTGCTAAATAATCCCTTTAGCCAAGCTATCTTTCTTTATGGAAAGGTTTAAATGACTCACCAACCATTAGTGTTCAACCTTTCCAGTGTCCTTGTCTCTGAATGTTTAACAATGAACCAAGTAAGCAGTGGCCACAAACTACCCCCAAAGAAAAAGTACTTTTGCTACCAGAGCTAATTTTTCTTTAGACCCATCCTATAGTTTTAGCAGGTCCCTCTCAGGTTCTCTGTAGTGTTTGCTCCAACTTGGAGCTATATTTAAATAGGTCCTATTAACCTACTAAGAGAGCACTGAACAGACAAAGCAAACAGAATAGTTTTATTTATCATATTGAGACTTCCATTGTTTTTTTATTTTCCAAAGATCTTTTAAAAAATCTGGAATGGATATTACATCTGAACATCAATCCTTTAAGCATCTATTGACTTGTTAATTTTTAATCCTTTGTCCTCTTAATATGATGAGCCTTGACTTTTTCCTTTTATCTAGATTTGATCTAATCTATCAGCAAGTTCTGTTAGCTTTGAAAAAAAGAAAACAAACATCCAGAAGCTGGCCACTTCTCATTAAGTCTTCCTCCAACACCCCAGGATAAGTCACCATCAATTCTCGCCTGGACTAAAAGCCATTGTCTCTTAATGAACTCCCTGTGTCCATTCTCACAGGTATCCCAATCTGCCATCAGTTTTGTTCCCACCATCAGTTCTCATCTGGACTAAAAGCCATTGTTTCTTAATGAACTACCTGCCTCCATTCTCATATCCTAATCTGCCCCCATTTTCTAAGCACAATATTAGCTGAGCATAATTCTGTGGCAGACAAACCACAATAACAAACAAAAATCATTGGTGATGATCCGAAAATGTTGAAAATAACCAAAATGTCTAAAATGAGGGACTGATAAATAAGTAATGGGAAATCAACAAAACTTTAATCATGGAACAATGATGATTTTATAGAATTATGTCTTAACATATGGAAAATGGTCATATTTTATGTAAAAAGTAAGATTAAAAAACTTTATATTTTGAGTGTGTTATTAAAAATATACACATAGATCAAAGTCTGGAAGGTTATATAGCAAAATGCTAACAATGACTCTCTCTTAATGATAACTTCATGGAAATTAAAAATTCCCCTTTTTTGTCCTTCTGTACAGACATAAAACAGACATATACACAGAAAAAACTATATATTTGTATAATGAGCATAAACATTTGAAATGAGATAACTGTTAATGGTTTTAAGTTGTACTAAGTACCAAGCAAATTAACTTTGAATTGCAAATTTGCCTTCATAAAGATCAAGCCACAATTTTTGCGTGCAAAATTTAAAATAAGATCGCTAGATACTGCTTATTGTTTCCCAAGGCTTAAAAAGATATTACACCACCCCCTCCCCCCCACACACTTATAGGAGATAAATAAATGAATCTATGAATGCAACTTACTTTAGTCCAAGCTGTGGTCTCCAAGCCAGCCTTCAGACAAACAGTAACAACAACATACTGTGAAAAGAAAGTGGATTTGGGGGAGTATATCACCTTTAGTGAGTTATTTTCACTTTCCACAAGACATCCCAAGTCCCCCCTCCAGAGGCAGTTCCCCAGAGGCAGCTATACTTTGAAAGTGCTATCTCCATGCTAATTCTTCAGGCATATTAGTTTTAGGAAACATACAGTCACATTTACTTTAAGAAAAGCCTTCATTCTAGTGATTGTCTCCTCATAAGTACTAGTTAGTTTTGCCTTTTTCTTAGCTCAGAAGATCTGGGAGAATCCTTGATGTTATTTCTTTTATAGGGAGAGGGGAAATGGTTATTTAAAGAATGGGGACTCAATAACCATATATACAGAAACCTTGACTCTGTACAATCATCACAAAAAAGAGGAGGTAAAACTTTCACAATCATTTGGACCTCTAAGGAATCTGTAGCATAAAGTTTAGAGATTTGAAAAAACTAGCAATATTAAAGGCCCTATTTAAAGGGATCAGAGAGGTATAACCCACACATCAATTAAGAATGATTCAATAGGGCCTCCCTGGTGGTGCAACGGTTAAGTACAGCGCTGTGGAACTGTCTGCTGCAGTGTGAGTTTGATCCCCAGCCAGAGAGATTCCTACATGGCACAGCAGACCTCTCCTGCCTCTCCCACTGCTCCCCTCAGCAGTGTATTTCCGTTGATCTGCCTGTTCTGCTTCCCACTCGGTCTCTAGTGAACCCTCTCACTGCCCCACACCTCTGGCCTGCACCCCACCTTGTATGCAAAAATAAATAATTTTTTTAAAAAAAGAATGGTTCAATTGAGGTAAACTTACCGTGTAAACAATATTTCCAACAAATAAATAGTCTGTGGCATGACCATTGGCCAAGACAGTATCTGAAAAATGAAGACGTCACCATTTACTTTCAAAACAGAGCACAGTAATGTTTTATTCAGAATCCAAAAAAGAACTTTAATGCAATGATGTTTTGAAACTGTATTATTTGTGACTTTAATGCCTCTTTCTCTAACTCTGAAATTTTTTCATCTTCCACTTCCTTTAAACAAAACCAGTTTTCCAACAAGCCAAACAATCTAATAATCTGCACTGTAATATACATTTTTAAAAAATTGATATCATTCTATGTTGGGTTAAAAATGTAAAAGAATAAGAACACATTAATCTACCTTTATTAATGCCAATATTAGATCTTTTCCAAGTCCTCATTTGCTATTCATCTTTAATTTTTGTTAAACTGGAATTATAAGCCAATTAAAGGATATAAAAACACAAATACATTATTATAAAATCAATTCATTATTATTGAACTCTTAATTTTGGAGATTATTTACTCCTCCAGCTCGTATATACAACTACATGAACTTCTGGAGCCTACAAAATGGGGGAAAGCAAGAAATCCAATGAGAGATGTCTAGGAAATAGAATTTTGAAGTTTTAATTTTCATATCTTTGCCAGCTTTTTTTTAAAGGATGATTATAACAATATACATAACAGTCACTAAGATAGAACTCTAATAAAATTGTCTAATTCATATCAGCTAGCCTGCTGCAGAAAGTCTGGTTTTTTTTCCTGAGGAGTCAAAGCCCCTCTTCAGCTCAGGAATGGGTTTTTTTGCATGACACTGCCAATCTTTTTTTTCTCTTTTCTACATAAATTCAGATCTGTGGTCAACAGGCTGAGTATAAAAGAATTTCGTATTTAAACCAACCTAATAGCTGATATACACACATGTTGGGGTTCATCATTTTATATACCATATGCTTGTTGAAATATCTGACTCTTACTAAAGAATTAAGATGTGTTTAGTTTTCTAAAATACCACAATAATCAAGTTATATCACAGGTAGAATCTAGTAGCTGTAAGTCCCTGAACCCAGATTTAGGACATGCCCTTTCTCCCGATTCTAGATTGATAAATTTGTGGGTAAGAAAGATTAACCCACAAAGTGACCTCACAGGCTGCATTAGGTACAGACCTAAACTGAGAGGTTCCTATGGGAAACTTAAGCATTTTCCTATGAGAATAGAGATATGACAGCTGATTTAAAAAGAAGTGAACTCAAAATTTAGGGGAGAGGTGGTAAAAAGATTTGACTATTAGGCAGGACTTTATTAGAAGGGAAGGAAGGAGAAAAGTTCAAAAAGTAAGAGGGGGTTTAAATTAACATCAAGAAGCAACAAATTTTTAACAACAATTTATTAACAACTAGCTATTCAAAACTGTGGGGTTCAGTTTAAGCAACTGGCACTTAGATTGTTTTAATAATTAATGCGATACTTTAAAAGGCATGCCTCAAAAAAGAAACACTTGAGATCAGACAAGACCATAACAGATTATATTGACAGGGGTAAAATTATTTTTTCATTAACACAGCAAAGATTGATTTGAAGTCTACTTTATATCAGGTACCATTATGGAAACTGGGGAGACAAGACCCCCATTTTCATGAAGCTCGCATTATAGTGATGAAGATAGAACATAAATACACAAATATATATACAATAAAATGTCTGGTACAATAAGTACAATGAAGAAGTACAAAGTAGGGGAGTGGAATAGCGAGTGACTGTTTCACTCTCTAATTTATATGGGGAGTTCAAGAAAAACCTTTTTTGAGGAAGTAACAGTTGAGTGATCTGGACAGTATGAGGGAGTAAGTAAATGAGTATCTAGGGGACCAGTGTTCCAGGCAGAGAGAAGAGAAATTGCCAACAGCCTAAATATAGAAAGCAGTGATGAGCTGAAAGACAGAGTGGCCAGTTTGGCTGGAGATACTGGGAGAAGGAAAATTAAAGCAAGTTCTCAGACAGAAGAGGCAAAGTAATGAAAGCCATGGTAAGAAGTTTGAATTTCTTTGTTGACTATGATAAGAAGCCACTGGAATACCCTGAGCAGAAAATGACCTGGTATGAGTTATACTCTTAAAGGAATAGACCAAATTTTGTGGGAGAACATGTCTTAGATAACCAAGAATAGAAGTTTGGAAATGACTGGTGATTTGTCCAGAAGGGTGATTCTGGTGGCATGTAGAGCTGTGTGCAATATGAATTAAAATTCAGTTCCTGTTAGGGTTTGGGGACAAAGAGGAGAATGAAGAGTTAATGTGTATAGAATTTCAGTTTGGGGTTATTAAAAAAAATTTGGAATAGATAATGGTGATGGTTGCACAACATTCTAAATGTAATCAATGCTTCTGAATTGTATACTTAAAATGGCTGAAATAGCAACCTTTATGGTTAAATATTTTAGCTCAAAAATTAACAAAAAATGGGTTATAGAAAAAACTATAAAACTCAGGATAAAACATTAAGAGTAAATCTTAACTTTCTCTTTGATTTGCAATGGTGTCTCAGATAAGACAACAAACAAAAAATAGATAAATTAAAATCAAAATTAGAAACAACATGTAGAATGGAGAAATCATTTGCAAATATGTATGTAAACAGAAACTTGTATCCAGAACATAGAGAAATTTTACAACTTAGCAATAAAAAGATAACCCAATGAGCAAAAGAGCTGAAAAGACATTTTCCCAAAGCAAATATTTAACTGCCAATATGCATGAAGAGGTGTTCAATATCATTAGCTATCAAGGAAATACAGGATCAAAATCACAATGAGATGCCACTTCCCACGCATTAAGGTAGCTATAATTAAAAAAGAGATAACAAGAAATTAAAAGCTTCATACACTGCTAGTGGGAATGTAAAATAGTACAGCCACTTTGGAAACTGTCAGGCAGTTGCTCTCTAAATTTTATGCATAGTTACAATATGATCCAGCATTCCTAGTCCCTGGCACATAACCAACAGACATGAAAACATATGAATGAAAAATACAAAAGCTTGTACATGAATGTTCACAGTAGCATTCTTCATAATAGCCAATGTCCATTTAAAGCAGTGACTGGACAAAATGTGGCATATTCATACTATGGGAGATCATTCAGCAGCAATGAGGAATCAGGTGTGATCCATGGTACAACATGGATGAATCTTAGAAAAACTTGTGTTAAGTGAAAGAAGCCAGTTATAGAGGACATATATTGTGTGATTCCACTTGTATGAAATGTCCAGGTTAGGCAAATCTGCAGAGCTTGAAAGTAGATTAGTATTTGCCAGGAGTAGGGGGTGTTTGGGGTAGGTGTGGAGAACAATAGGAAATGATTGCTGGTAAGTATATGGGGGTTCTTTGGAAGTGAAGAAAATATCTGAAAATTGATTAAGGGAACAATTCTGTAAATGTATTAAAAACCATAGGATTGTACACTTAAAATGGGTAACTTGTATGGCGTGTAAATTATATATCAAGAAAGTTATTATTAAAAATATTCTGTTCCTTAGTTCCATCTAGGCATGTTTTAAATGCTCAATGACCTCAGGTACTAGTGACTACTATCCTGGCAGCATAGGCATAAAACATCTTCATCATCACAGAAAGTTCTACTGGACAATATGTTGGAGGTGATCACAAGTGACAGAAACTGGCATATTTTTTGAAGGTATAGATGATGGATATATTTGTGATTTGGATGTGGGGTAGAGAAGAATGCGAGGAATCAAGGATGATTTCCAGGCTTCTGGCCTTCATACCTAGGTGAATGGTGGTGTCATTAACTTGAGATCAAAAACATTGGTCCAGGCCGGAGAGAAGGGGAGAAGGAAAATTAAAATAAGTTCTCAGACAGAAGAGGCAAACAAAAAAGAGAAGCTGGAATAATACAGAGAATACACTCTGAAATAGGATTTCATGTCTGAACAGAGCCCCTTGTCTCCAGTCAGGCTGAGGGCAGAACATGGTGGGCCCTCACTGTTCATACAAGTACAGAAACTACACGTACGGTTTTAGTACAAAGGATGCAATTCACAAAGATAGGTGGTTTTTAAAGGGGGCAAGCTCTTAGATCATGTAAGGGATGAGAGCTAACATAGGAAAAGAATACCATGTGGAGCCCCTCTAAAAACTGTGCTGGCAATTTGACATGGACAGAAGGGCATTTTACAATTACAACGTATACAGTTTTAAAGTGCATTATTTCTAGTTTGCCATGATAATAAAATGCTACTGACATTAAATATAATTTTTACACTTGAGGTAATTTGAATAACATAAGGCAAATTTTAGTGAAGACAGGATAAACCTAATATTTCAGCTCATTTTGGAGAGATAACTCAACATTGCACTGCAGTTTATGATTAGGAAAGAGTCTCTCCTTCCCCAGTCTAAAATAATACCATCTGGAAATAATTTATTTCCTTGGAGGAAAAACTCCCTAATCAACTTGAGATTCTGGGACATGGCAAGAAATTTTGGAAAGATAGTATCCTTTAAACAAGTCACAAGTCATCACTCCTCACACCCTGTTGGGGAAATTCCCATGAATAGATTGTTCCCTTATAAATTATATTTCAACTGTTTTAGAAGCAAATACTCTTGGGCATCATTCCTTGTTTACATTTTGTAATACTGTATGCCTAAAACAGAGAGCAGGAAATCATATGTGGATGAATGCATTAACAGGATACAGTTTGCTGATAATTCAAGGCTGAAGAGTCTGTTTAGATTGTCCAGTTTATGCCTGAAGCATGGTTTATCAGCCTGCTTAGAGGCTGGGGAGGTGGCCATCGACACTTGGGGAAGGAGACTAGAGTGAGGTGGGGGTGGATTTAGGGGTTGGGGGCAGGGAGTTATGCCAGAATGGTGAGGTCAGCAGGGGCCAAATCACGCAAGGCTCTAAAAAGTTCCCTATAAAAGAGGCCCATTAAAACTGCATTTGGAGAAAAGTGATCTCACCAAACCTTTGTTTTTCTATTTTACCCAGCAGTAAGGCTGAGCACTTCCTAAGAGAGACCCATCATTAGAATGCAAAGGCTTAACAGAGCAAGGGGAGAGGTAAGAAAGATTAAGCTGCCTATTGCATCAGAAAAGCAGGTACTCAACCAAACCTGAGATCAGTTAGTCTTTAACAAATAGAGGATCGCATTCACCTAGATGAGAACTGAAATGACAGGGAGAGTGTTCCCTATACCAAAAGTTCACCAGTCCCAAAGGCCATAGACTGAAGTACCTAAACTAGCAGTTTCTTTAAACTAGTAGGTTCTAAATGTGACTGAGTCACGTTTAGAATATTTGACTGTAGACATGTGATTAAAAAAACCTACTATAACTATGGTGCTTACTTTAATACATCAGAAGTGTTACAAAATGAGAGCTTGAGACACTTAAGGACAGCATTTGTAGAGGTCAATACAGTATTACTGCTTCAGGATTACTGCTTCAGTGTAGCAGCGGTTGAGCCTGTTCTTCCAGGTTTATATTGTTTGCAAAATCTGGCTGGATCCAGGAACTACACAATGTAGGATTAGTCAAATGAGGTTTGAAAACAGTCACTGAAACAGAGAATTGTGACCAACTGGTACTAAACCACCTAAACTTCCACATTAGTAGTGATATCTCCAGATCACTCTTTGAAAGTATTGGTGGAAAAGTACGTAACTTAAAAGAACAAACATGTCTCATTTTCTAAACATATAGGATAAGGAACTTACTTCAGAATATTCCAAAGGGTTAGGAAAGGAATAATTCCAATTAACTACAAATTTTATAAAGACCATTCCAGTTAAATGCTCATTAAAAACATTACATCACTCAGCTAACACACAAAAATGTATCAGAAATGTCTGTGACAAAAAGCAAAATTGAAGATAGTGTAGGACTGCATAGTCAGAAAAGACAGTGTTTAATAATCAAGAATACAGATGGGCTGAATTTGTATGTGTATTTTTAATGTAGTAAGAATTCAAGGAACATCTCAACTGGAAATTGCAGAAACTTCACTCACATGGAACTTAGAGGGGAGAATTAACACTGAGGGGGCACCATTCGCTTGACACCAAGGCATTTGCCAAGAATTCTGACTACACAGCAGATGCCAAGTTTCTTCTGCTTTCCCTCTCCCATCAAATTGCTTTGAGAACTTTGAGCAGTTCTTGTTCAGAACAGCCCTGAATCCAGAACATTAATAATGTCTCCTTTCCCTACTCACTTGCTCTTAGGACTCCATAGCTAAAGAGGAGACACTATGTCAGTCACCTGCTATTAGATTAATATCAAAAGTAAAAATACATTCGAAGTTTCAAATAACTAATTTACAAATAAATTTTTAGAACTCAAACTGTTCATATGCCTGCCCTGACTTTCCTATCATTGAAGCCATTCTTTCTGCTTCCAAACGTTATATACACTCATGGAGAGAAAATTTATTTTTTGCTTTCTCTGCAAAAAAATAGTATAAATATTGGAAAGCGCTTATACAAGTGTTAGTGATTATAATTACATTTATAACCAGTGCTGGGTTAAGTTCTTGGTTATATAAGACTTGCTGGATTTTCTCTTCTGGATTTCTGCTGGATAAAGTTAAGGACACGAAACTAAACTCTCAGTAGTTTTCTATTTTAATTTTTGTTTACTAAAAAAAAAGATTTTTAAAAGGCAGTAGAAATGCTCAAAAGTAAACTTGATTGCAAATGTCAGTAATCTAGTAAGGCCACAGATTTGTTTCTTATTCTTAGGTGCAAAACTAAATAATTTCCCACCCATGTCTACCTAGGTGGGGTCCTGTGACTAGTTTTTGCCAATCAGATATGAGTGGAAATAATGGATCACTACCTACCAGAGATAGTTAAGAGCAAGCAATCCTTCTCTTGACTCTCCTTTCCTGGTGTTAAGGCTAAGGGTGAACTCATGGACCATGAACAAAATGGAGTTTAATTAGGTACACTAAGATATACAGACATGGAAATGATTGTCATAAAGGAAGAAGTTTATACCTATAAACTCCTAGAAACAGAGGCATAGAATGTCATTCAGGATCATTTGGGATAGCACCAGTGTTAGGCAGGAGGCAAAGGGGAAAGGAGATAGGAGAGAGCAGGATCCTGACCCTTCATTGGGGTATTCATGAGAAGGAACAGACAAGGCAGGGTAAGTATGTTATATAGTTTAGGGGTGATTATTTCAGCAGGTTCTGGATGAACAGAGGTGATTTCAGCAGGGAAGAATATTGCTTTGGTGTGTCAGTACTTGATAAAGCAGATGGCTGGGGGTTTGGGCTCTAGACTGGTTATTTTGTGAGTCAAAGGCATGCTTGCAGTGGAGTTATTTCCTCTCTCTCTCGGAATTAGCCATTCCTGGGAGGGTAAGTGTGTCCAGGATAAATGTCCCAAATACTAGAATATCAAGAATACAGAAAATAGTCGATACATTCATGAAAAATCCATCCTCCATTTGATCTTGACATAAGAAATAATACTTTATTGGGATAAGCTCCTGAGATTTGGGGTTGTTTGTTACAGCAGCTATTCCTGCCCTAGCGAACATATCTCTATTGAACCTCTTGCTAAAATAATAAGGGTCAGGGCCTCCCCGGTGGCGCAGTGGTTAAGCGCTGCGCTGTGGAGCTGTTGGCAACGGTGAAGCGAGTTCGACGCCCGGCCGGGGAGAATCCCACATGGCGCAGCAGACCTCTCCTGCCTTGCCTGCTGCTCCCCTCAGCAGAGTATTTCTGATCTGCCTGTTCTGCTACCCACTCTGTCTCTGGTGAACCCTCTCGCCGCCCCACGCCTCTGGCCTGTACCCCAACTTGTATGTATAAATAAAAAATAAATCTTCAAAAATAAATAAAATAAAATAAAATAATAAGGGTAAAATCTGGGAATACGGCTTACACTTCTTACATTACATGCAACTGTTTAAAATACAAGTAATACAGAGCTTATTAAAGAGACACTAAAACATAAATATTTAACTGAATGAAAACAGTGGCACTTCTAACCCAATTCTGTTTCCAAACAACAGTGCTTTTTGTTATGAGAGGCAAAATATCATCACCACTTTACCTTACCAATTCATTATGTTTAAAACAAGCCAAAGTAGAAATATGTGTTAGAAATAAGTATTTTGGATTTGGAAATCCAGTTTCATTTTAAGTACTTAACAATCAAGTTAGTAATTTGTTCGATTTATGAAATGTGGTTTCATTTCTATAAATGTAAAAAGTTTCCAGAGCGTTTTGTCATTCTAGTTCTTAGTCAGCAAGTCCCACTTACTGCATTTATATGCTTCATTGACATGTGATCAACCACCACATCCCCTGTCCTCTCAACAGGTTTCCCTAGGGAGTAGAGGCCACAATCACCCATGGCAATGTGGTTACATTAAAATGAATCAGATGTATGCCTCTGCTTAAAACCCATCAATGGCTTCCATTAAATTTATACTAAAATAGGGCTTCCCTGGTGGCGCAAGGGGTTAAGTCTCAGCACTATGAGGCGATCTTTAGCCACTGCAGCATGAGTTCGATCCTCGGCCAGGGAGTTTCCCACATGGCACAGCACACCTCTCCTGTCTTGCCCGCTGCTCCCCTCAGCAGTGTATTTGAGTAGCTCTGTCTGTTCTGCTCCCACTCTGTCTCTGGTGAATCCTCTCACCCCCCCCCACCTCTGGCCTACACCCCAACTCTTGTGTACATAAATAAATAAATCTTTAAAAAATAAATTTATACTACAATAGACTCACTAATTCCCAAAAGCCCAAAAATGTCTCATCTCTTTATCTCTATCCTTATTATCCCAACACGTCTCACAACCCTATCTCTTACTACTCTTCCATCTTCATAGGTTCTTCTCTTGAAACCACAGTCTCACCCCTACTATTCCAACATCCTGAAACTCCTTCCTCTCCACTCTTTACCTAACACACTCCTAGTCATCCTTCAACTGTGCTGTCACAACCTCCAGGAAGCAATCGTGAAAGTTGGACCAGGTTAGCTTTTCTTGGAATATATTCCATTTGCTCTTGACGTTCTTTTGTCACATGGTTTGTTCAAGTGTGCTTACTATAGGTGTGAGTTCCATGAGGGAGAGAACTTGTTTGTAATGCACACATATGTGTGTGTGTGTTTAATGAATGAATAATTGAGTTTACGAAATTGCAGTCTCAGAGAACACTAGCACTCTTTCCCAAACTTAGCTTAATATGAAACACTATAAGTCATTAGGATTGATAAATAGACAGGTGTATAGTAATAGGTCACCAATAGTTTGAACTAAAATGACCTACAATTCCACAGGGAGAGGGAAGTATGTTTCATTTTATATCTGTGTTCCATTACTTTTGTTTATAAAATATGCCTGATCTTATAATAGCACATTTATTAGAAAGTATAAAATAGCCTTTTCCAAAAATGTTTAAAGACCTAATTGTTTAATTAGTGCCAATACAATAAGTATCAATTTTCACTCCTGAAACAAGGTGGAATGGTTTCCAGGGAGTGGACTGTGAGAAAAAGAGAACAATTTATTTAAAGGAATTTTTCTCTGCTGGTAAGTATATTATTTTTTTCCATCACCTTCCTCTTAAATTTCACTTAAAAAAATCTGAAATTTTCTTTTTGAAAATCAAAGCTGATTTTACATTCTTTTGCAAACAGCCACATTCCACTTCAAAGAAGGTTGCTCAAATACACAGACTGAATACACCAATGGAAAACCTGAGCGTGGCCTGATACCAAAGCTCTTGATGGATTTCGATCCTTGCAAAGGTGACACCTCTGGTCTTAACCTAGAATCACCTTTCAGATCAAAGGGTGGGAGTGGCAGGTAGACCATGGAAGTAAATATAAAGTTGTGATAGTTGGAAGAAATCTGATGTACTAAATTGAGTGGAAAAAAATTATTTTAAAGCTTGAAATGAATTATCACAAACTCCAAAATTTCTTGGACAAGTCTATCCAAAACCACAGAAAAATAAGCAAAGGAAAATTCTTGGAAGCCATTTAAGGAATGAACAATATGCTCACACCTCAAAAATATTTCTTCCCAACAATTATGTGCCCAAAGTTAGTACACTGATAGGCACCTAAGCCTCTCTCCATGGATTGTGGAGAAAGAATTTCTTCAAGGGCAGTGGAAAGTAAAATTCTCCATCTTTGTAATATAATCCACAAGGTATCAAACAAAGCAATGTTGGAGTTTACTTCAAGGCTCTGAGTGTATGTTGGTGTCTGTCTGAGGGACAGATTCAGGCAGCTCCTGGGGGTGGGGGGAGGCATATAGTTACTCTTCTATTAGAGCAGGGCCCCTCAATGCTTGCCAATTTGTCTCAAAGTGGTGCCATGTTTCTATGTGTCTTTGGTGAGGTGAATACATCCTTCTAAATGGCAATTGAAAGTGTGATAAGAACTCATTTATGTTTAGGACAGTAAATCAGCACACATAAATAATCCAATCAGCTGTTGGATTCTGGGCTTTCCAAACTTGCAATCTTTTTTGATTTCTCTCTGACTTCCCCCTCCCCCACCAAGCCCTCACCTCCCACTCCACTTCCTACCCGAAAACCCAAGCTCTTGCTATACCCTACGTATATATTTCTCTGCAGAGCAATCTTACCTTCTTTGGAGGCCAGTCCCATCATGTAACTCCCACCTCAACCCCTTCACTGAGAATAAGGCCCCACTTGAGTTTTAATGATCTGACCATCACCTAACTTCTTTGGCCCCCTCTTCCAGCTACTATCCCATCTCTCTATGCTGCAGTTGTCTTGATCAGGGGTGTTGATGCTGATCCCAGAAGTTGGAAATGTGTGCAGACATGTTTTGATTTATAATTGCACAAGGACCGGGAAAGGCGGAGGTGAGGTAGCAACATTTACTGTCAGGGGCCAGGACGCTTAGGATACTGAAACTCATAAGCCTGGGCAAAGTCTCAGGCCCAGGGCCCCTGATGAGAAAGGCTGCCTCTGGCATCTCATGCTCCTCAGCAGCACACATCTGGTGTGCCTCATTGTACTGGCCAGGGATGCTCTTTTCCCCCACCTGTCTCCATACCTGCCTTCCCCATCTGATCACCCCTTACTCATCTTTCAAGAACTTAAATATATTTCTTTGAAGATTCTTCCTTGATCCACTAGTCTTGGTTGTGTCCCTGTATTATAAATTTCACCTGCTGCCTGTAATGTGCAGAGACATAGCTAGTGTTCTTGCCACCAGTTTTCCTTCTATCATTTTCCTGACATGACACCATAGATTGATTTTTCCCAGATTGCTCTGATGACAACGTCCCTTGATCTAAATTCTACATCAATTCTTAAATACCTAACCCATGAAGTCCCAATTTCTTAACCTTACAGTCCAGTTTTCACCTACCTTCCCAAGTATATTTATATTATAATATAAATACACATACTTTAATCCGTATTTTACTTGAGACAGCTATTTTCCACCATGAACTGGTATTATCCATGTGCAAATCTGAACTCCCTTACCAGATACAAACTCTTTGAAGGTAAGTCTCACACTGATTCACTGACTTACCACTCTCAGAATCTACCACAGTGTCTTAAGCATACATATGACATCAGTGAACAAGGTTGAACAGTAATGTAATCGTTTTTGCTCTGTATTAGTAGGCCGAACTTAGAAGTGAATTCTAAAATATTCATTTAATTTGTTAGAAGAAGTCAACCAATGAAAAAGAACACCAATATCCTTTTGTTGTTTTATGTTTTATAAACTTAGCATTTACAATTTATTTCACTTTTAATAGTTTTGTTCAGTAGATTGATGTTCACATCAAAATTAAGAGAAAATCTCTATGCTGAAGGTTTAATAAATAAAATGAAATAATGACATTCATGATGGTGATAATAATAAAGACCAGAAAAAAAAAATCAACCTACTGATTGGCTGTTGGGCAAATTGCTAAATTTGAGGGAACTAGAAAGGGGTGGCAGAAGCTAACATGAAATTCACTTGTTGATAGGTATCATGGAAATTAGTAATTCTTGGGAGTTGATCTGCTTCTAGACATAGACTACATTCAGTAAATGAATGGATTGACACAAAGACATCTAGGTGAACTGTTAACAATGCACCTTAAACTATAAATCACCATCAAAGCATATAATCATAGCTCCAGGATTAGAAAACCATTGTCTCTACTGTAAAATGAGGTCACACTAGTTCTTTTTGAAGCAGGTAAGCAAACGACCATCCTGTAAAACTTCTGAGAGGCTGAAGATAAGTCCTATGGAGTTGGAAACATAGTACAGTGCCTACATGAAAAAGGTAAGGGGTCTGCAGTTAATATCTGTGGTCAGTCCGTACTGGCTTTTCATTGGCTCTTCCTAAGTACGAAACACTAGGCTCATGCACAAGAAGAAAACTGCCAAAACTACTCTTATGCAAAGCAGAAATATATCTTCTCATTACAAGGCCATCCTGTTGCTATCATGACTCTCTTCTATTTGCAAACCCTTACTCACAAAACCATTTCAAAAGAAATCAAACCCACCAACTTTTTTTCCTGATTCACAGGAAAACTTTAGAGTTGAAAGAAAGTGATTCACTAGAATGTTCCTTTCAGGGGTTTGACTAACAGTAGAAAATTTTATTTTCTAATCTAGGAATTTAGGAACCATCAAAGGAAAAGGAGGTTGGATGAAATTGAAAGAATAGGCCATAGGGTATTGTAAACTGACTGTGCATGCATTTCCTCTGTTAGTATTTAGTAGATTAAAGAACATCAGTGAGGATGAATCATTTCTGCTTGAAGCATAAAACATAATGACATAGAAAGAAACTTGGAAAAATCCTATTTGGGGGACTTTTGAATAATAAAAAACCTCGCCTAGTCAACATTTGGAGTCATTTTTTTCCAGAGGGATTATAACCATTTGAGAAGGATAAAAGAGTAACATCAATATGATACATTATCATTTTTCTGAGAGTAATAGCTAAGTCTGTCTTTTAAGATGCAACTTTTTGGGTATATTAAGAATTATGAACAAATAGAGTCTAACACATCTTGTTTTTCTAGGAAAAACTACAATCAAATAGCAGAATTAGTTTTCAAACAAGCTTATAAAATTTGTTTGAAGAGCTGTATGTTAAGGAAAGTAAAACTCTTCCAGAAAACTAAGTGTAAGATTAAATAAGAGTTGAGTTATTCGGCATATAACTTGGTGAGCTTTGGAAAACAGAAGCTCAAGTATCTAACAGAAAAATCCAAACTCATAGGTAAGATGCCTGATGTTTCATTCTAGTACAATGCTTTCCTTCAAGATCCTTGCCTCAAACAGTACTAAAAATTAAATCATAGTATTTGAAACTCTCCAGTCAACTGGAAAGAAAATGGATTTAGAGAGTTAGAATGGATGAAACCTACAAGCTATAAGCCAGAGACTAGCTCTCATTAGATTCTGGGTATGTTTTTCTTCTGAAACTTGTTCTTGTGATCACTTGCTCTGCAGATCTGGGGGAAAAAATTGTGAACAACTGACACCAGAGGGATTGCAAAGCTACTTGCTGACAGTTGAAATCATGAAGCGTTACCATGCTCCAGCGCTTTCATGGGAAACCAGAAGAGGATGAGGGAGTGGACCAAGGCGTTGATGCAGTGACCCCAGAAAACCTGAGGGAAAACAAACCAAGGGAGTCAGGAGCTGCCCACAACTCTTGACCTCTGTGTAACTCAACAAATGTCTCATTGTGAAGGACCCTGGCTGTGGACTGCTCAGCTCCAGAAGTAGCTTATTATTCTTGAAGTTCAAAAAAAAAACAAAACACCACTATTTCCTCATCTTTACATACAAATGACTAGACTAGTTTCAGATAGAATATTAGTACAAAGGCCTAAATATATATACATAGACTATTATATAATCTATTCTCATTTGAAAAGTAAATTATGACCCATTTTCTTTAGAATCATAAGGCAATACAATTTTACAATCATCCAGAAAAGGGGTATTAAGTAAAAATTGGTCATAAGAGACTGAAATTGCACTGTTTGAAGGTGTTGAAAAACCCTTAAATGTAAATTCTTACATGATATCCTTGTTCTTTTCTTTTATTCCTAAAAATCCCTCCCATTCAAGTTTTTAATGCTTAGGATTTCGGCTAATATCATGCACCTTTTAAAATTCTCTTTAACACTTGCAAGGTCAAGCAGAAGAACACAAGGTTTAGTTTTTAATAAACCATAGTTCCATAAATGCATTTCATCACCTTTTAAATCACTGAGAAGACAGTGATAAAGTTATTTCAAAAAATACAAATTATTCTGGAAATTGTCATACAGCTTGATCCTAAGTAGCATTGGGACAACAGAAAAAAAAAAAATAAGACAATGGGATTTTCCCTGAACTTCTGTACCACAAACAAACAATACAAAAACCTTCAAGGTGCTTTTAAGTAAGTTTTAATGTGTTCTCAGCTCTACCACTTTTTGAAAGGGTCCACTTGCTAATTACTTTCCACTTTATAAAGCCTTTACATTCAAACTGTAGAAAATAGATATGATTTATGTGAATAATACAGAAAAAACAGATCCTATTTCCCACTGTTAGAATCATAGTAGAGAAAGACTAATACAATCAGTCAGCCAAGTCTCCTTGTGTGTGGAAGACATGGAACCAACAGGACCCCTTTTACTTTTTCCTGTCTTGGACATGTCTATTGTGCTTTCCAAAGAAAAAAGCAGTTCTGAAGAAACTCAGTACCACCTGGCTCAAAATGAAGCCTTCACACAATCATGTAAAAGATATAAATAAAAAAATACATATATAAAAAAATGAAGCCTTCAAAAGTAGTTTATTTTTTATTGAGGACCCTCTACATCATCCTTACTACACGTCCAGAAACTACCTAAGTAAATAAACATTCTGTATTTTAACTGACCTGGGCAACAGACTTCTGTGTAAACTTCCTAATCCTGTTCTACACAAAAACCTACAATAGAAATACAGCACTGCCCTTCTGGCAGTAGCTCTCAAAAGCCACGCTCTGGATGGTGGGGCCTCCTTTGCCAGTCACAACTGCAGAATCCCTGTAACATATAACCCAGTTCCTGCTGGGGTCTTCTCAGGATCGCCTACACTTTTTGGTCAAGGTGCCTTCTCTCTTCTGAGTCTCCAAACTGAAAAAATATAAAATACCTATGACTGACTTGATCCTTGTGTTCAGATCTGGTGAGTTTCACTCATTAGCTAAATTTCCTTTCAATGAAAAACCAAGCAAGAGGGCTCTATTAAGCAATTTCCCAGCCTGCCACCACACAGCCTTTCTGAAAGGGAGTCTCTGTGACTGATCCCAAGCAAACCAGGGTCATGAGTGTGCTGGTCACAGTGATGTCACAGGCACATGTGGAGAAGAGGCAGGAGGATACAACAGCTGGGACAGTAAGTGGCATCACATGCAACATAGAAGTTTCCTTTTCCATTTGGATTCTTTACCTTACTGGACTTGTTATGTTAGGCGAGGCTACGGTCTCAGGACTTTTCGAGTATTTTCTCTAAAACTTCAGCTGTCTCACAGGCAGATAACTACAGTTGGATGACAAAAGGCAGCCCTTACATCTTTTTGAGGTGAAAATGTTCCATTTACCTTTGTGTTGAAGCCTTCGGCATTTTGGGTAATTTTGTAGAGCTGGGGAAACCTGAGCATGCTCTCCTGAGTGCAAGACCTCTCAAAGATACCCAGAGTGAAGGGTGGTAATGCTGTGAAAATCTGTGTGGAGAACAAAGAATCATTAAAAGAGGCCTTTGTCCTTTTTCACTAAACACAATTCAAGTATTTCAGTTCTATGGAATGATGACTTAATTTCCAGTCAAGTCCAAACCTGAGAGTCAATGATTCACAACTGCCCAGACACTCTTCGAACAAAGAAATAAAGGAAAAACCATTTTCAACTGTTACTTAATCACATAAAATGAATATACTGAACAGTAAAAACATCATAAATATTTGATGAGCCAAGAAAGCTGCTTAAATCAACGATTAACTTCCTTTGCAAAATGAACACTGATTTAGTGTCACACCACAGCAATGAAACGTTGTTGTGTTTTCTGTTAGTGCCTGCAGAGGCACGATTTTACAACTTCCCATCCTGGATTTATACTCAAATTTCAGGAAGCACAATGTACTTTATCCATTCATTCATTTGACAGGCATTTACTGAGAATGAATTATGGGCCAGATACTGTGATAAGCACTACAAATATAGAGATTTAAAGAGAAGGACAAGAAGCAGATCCCTGACCTCTAGGAACTCCGCCTACTGCAGGGTGGGAATGGGGCAGTGGGTAACAGGTAGATAAATAAACATATAAAACGGTTCCCTGCAAAATTACTCATGGGGAGAGGATGCAGAAGATGGAAGAACCAAGAAGGGATTTCTGACTGCATAGCCTCTGAGCTGTATGTATTGAACCTGTGCGTTCCGGCAGGATGATGGGGATGTAGGTCAGAGGGACACAGAAGGAAACACTCATGAAAAGCACAGCCCTCACAAAGCATGGAGGCAGGAACAAGCCAGACATGTTTGGGGGGAAATTCTAAGATATCCAGGTGACTGCCAAATACACTCTTTGTGTATTGGTTTTCTATTGCCATATAATAGCTTTTTATTTTTATATGATCAAGAATAGCTTTTAAATACAGAATTGAAGCTACTAAAAAGCAGGGAGGATGACAATGAGAACAGAGGGAAGTGGGCCTATGGTGAAGGACTACGGGAGTTTTGGTGGTGGGTGTAGTGCGGAGACATGAATCTGGGGATGTGTGAACCTGTTCCCCTAAATCATATACTGCATGGTAAACCAATGCTAAAGAAGAGCTTCTAAGTGTCTAACGGTGGTTCTGGAAGTTCTCAGGAGTTTCTTGCAGTATAATTTTTATAGTTTAATTTTTCAAATTTAAGTATCTTAATAATCTGAAGATCATTCATCTATGTTGTATGAATCCCAACTCATTCATTTTTATAAATAAAGAGCCAGTTGGGAGAACATAATTAATTCAAATTTTCCCACTAAACTGAAATACCATCTTCGACATTTATTAAATTCTCATATATGCATATAAACCTAGAATGAAGAATTAGGACATAGATCTAGAATTTCTGATGTACTCGTCTAGTTCCATGACAATATCACATTGATTTGATTATGGTAGCTTTAAAGTATAGGCTGATATTCAGCAAAGATAAATCTTCCCTTATGATTTTTTCAAATATTCTTTGCACATTTATGCTCAGGTACTTGTTAAATTCCATTTACATTTTAATATAATTTTATGAAATTCTTCTCTTCCAGCACCAAATAATCAATTCCTGGGATCTATATGACAGTGCATAAATTTTTACATCTACTTAGAGTCAATTCTTTAATGATACTAAGTTTTCCCCATACAGAAATTAGTATGCCTTCCCATTTGTTTAAATCTTATTTTGTAAGATTTTAGTTTTTTCCATGTAAGTATTATAAAAATGATTGCTTTGCAATATATACTTTTTATTGTTATTTTTAAAGGAATTATTATTCCCTTTTGTTTACTTGTAAGTGTTCATTGCTAGAGTAAAAGAAAGCTATGATTGCTATTATAGAAACAACTACTGATTTTTATAATTCATATGGATGGGTCAGCTTATCCAGTTCTCTTATAATTCTAGTATTTCTTTACTTATATCTTTTGGTTTTTCTAGATATATAATCATATATTAACACATTTACATGACTATTTTTTGCATGTAGATTTACAGAAGCATAATAAAAACTTAACTTTTTTCCCCCTAGTATTTGTAGTACTTACTGAGTTTTCCAGGTAGTTGCTGAAAGTTACAAAAGTTAAAACATGTAGTGAAGGCAGCATCCCTGACAAATTTCTTATTTTTAAAATGAAATAGTTTTAGAATTTTACCATTTATGCCAATATGCTACTGGCATTTCATAAATGGTCTGCATTATAGCTACTTGGTTTCTTTCTTTCCTATTTAGAGCTCTTATTTTGGAAATGGTAGTTGAATTGCCTCATGGAGTTTTGTAGCATCTACTGGTGGGTTCATATCTTCTTTATTTTGCTTATATAATGATATTTAGAAAGAAGTTTTTCATTTTTAACCTCTTCTATATGTGAGGCTGGCTTCCGGCTTTCTTCTTCAAAATATACTGGCTTGATAAGTAGGATATGTTCTCTGAGATAGTTTAAATAACAGTAGAGTTATCAGTTTAAAGAGATAAAAGTTAGTTGGAACCCATCTGATCTTGGTGACTTTTGTGGTCACTTTCCTCTTATTCTACCACAAAATAGAACGATGTTGAACTTTGAACAAGGATATAATGAAAATCTAAGGGGACAATATTCACTTATTATTTTGGGAGTTGTAAGTGTTTTAAGTCTGTTTTAAGGATATTTAATCAGCTATGAAAATCATATTGAAAAATTAATAATTTTATACTGCAGCTGGTTTGGGGAAATCAAATGTAAAGAATTAGTACAGATGAAGAAAAAGTAGGAGTCGGCCTCCCTGGTGGCTCAGTGGTTAAGTCCTGCGCTGTGGAGATGTTGGCAGTGGCGACGCAAGTTCAACGCCCAGCCAGGGAGATTCCCATATGGCGCGGCAGACCTCTCCTGCCTCGCCCACTGCTCCCCTCAGCAGTGTATTTCCGGCAATCTGCCTGTTCTGCTCCCCACTCTGTCTCTGGTGAAACTTCTCACCGCCCCACACCTCTGGCCTGTACCCCAGCTTGTATGCATAAATAAATAAATCTTTAAAAAAAAAAAAGAAAAAGTAGGAGAGATACTGCTAAGAAAATGGCAAGGCAAAATCCAGGCCAGAAGAGGGGGCTCACTAGCAATTGCCTTAGAGACACTGCCACTTGCACTGGATCTCTGTGGAGAATTCTGCAATGAAAAGAAAATGCTAAACAGACATCTTTGGAACAATGATGGCAAAATTGGAATGAGGACCAGTAAGGATTAGATAATAGTATTGTATCTATGTAGAATTTTTCTGATTTTGATCATTATGCTGTGGTTATATAAGAGAATGGTCTTAGCAACTAAAGTGTTAAGCAGTAAGGAGCATGCTGTTATGACTTACTCTCAACTGGCTCAGAAATAAATGTGTTCAAGTGTGTCTATGTATGAGTGCCTGTGGGTATGTGTGTGCTGAATTTGTTTAAAATGCATTATCTCTGAGAAATTATTAAGTCAGGATGGGATTTAGGATTCTGTATCTTCAAACAAATCCTGGTTATTCTCATGTAAGTGGTCTGTTTACCATACTCTGACCAACACTGCCTGTACCTTATCAGCATCTTATGTATAGTAAACACTGACTACAAATTTCTTGGATTAATTTGAATTGCTCAAGCCTCCAAGGAGCTAAGCAAAAGAGTCCAGCTTCTCAAGCCTGAGCATGAAAATAGGGCTAAAATCCTTTCCTCATGTAACACGTACACCAGTCCTGGCTTTAGCTCTAAAGCAGTCTCCTAGGGCTCAGCCTCCTAATTATAAAATATGTATGTGGGCATTGGTTTGTATGAGGTGTCAACTCTACGACACTTTGGCTCTTTCCAGCACTAAATCTATATGGAGCAGTCAGCATATTTCCCCTAAAGGATTGCATAATTCTAACCTACTCAAAATAGTTTTAAGTCCTGCAAAGTTAACAATCTGTGCTCTCCCTTTAGTATAGCAAGGGGAGGCAGTCAAGCCCTAACCATGTGATGGGTGGTTAGAATAGCTTTCCTAGCACAGATCAAGTCATTCCTGTTCATACCACCTGTCACCTTTGTGACTTGAAGCATAAGTATTAGCCAGTGTAGTTTGTGGTGAGTAACATAGTTACTAACCAACTAACCATGTCTAGTATGCCCAAGAAACAAGATCCAAAGGCTCAGTGGCATCTTAGTCTGTACATCTGACCCTCATAATCTGTAAGTTACTAGGGAACCTCTTACATGCAGTATCTTATACCTAGTACTGAGTATGTTAACTACTCAAAAAAAAAAAAAAAAAGAGAGAGAGAGAGATTGAGTACATGGAGATTTAAATATCTAGCCACAGATGCATATACAAGCTATAAATATTTTTAGCTCCACAATTTATATTGTTTTATGTCTGGTAACTTCCATCTATATGTATCTATAACAACTGCTTCATAATATAAACTCCTATGGGTTAGAGAGTGTCAGAATTAGGATCCAAAACCAATGAGAAAGTTCAACGCAAAAAATATGCCAGATTGGGGTCTCTAAAGCACTAAGGTACATGCCCTTACTTCTTCCGGCCCATAAAACAAAGAACTAAGTAGCTACTTAGTCATTTAGGCTTATAGTTTATATTTATTTCTAGCTTTTGAATTCATTGCAGTCAAGTACTGAAAAAATAGCTCTAAAGTCACAAAAAATACCAAAGAAGTGGATTATCATTTACCACAGGAGCTGGCAGTCAGAATTCATTATTTTAGCACTAACTGGAAGAAAACATTCTTACACAAGAATAGATATTCTTTTACAGAGAACAAAAAGGACAGTTGATCATATTTATTCATATCTATATTTAAGAATTCAGAAGTAAAATTAGGAGGTGTAATGAGTTCAGATATAGTTCAGAAATTTTTACTTGCATTAAAAACATGAAAATATTGTGCACACATTTAGTAGGGAGGTAACAAGGGTCTATTATCAAGATATATGGGTTAATAATTTCATGGGGTTATTCAAGAATGATCTGCTATGATTGAAACCATGTGTGGAAAGTTTGGGCTTCTGCAGGATGTGTCGCAGCAACAAAGGCCCTAAAGATGTATTTGTGCTGCCTGCTATGTATACAGATGATTGACTTAGATACACTTCCCAGACATAAACAGTAAAGGAATGTCACTGAAGTTCTGTGTGCTATCAGATAGAGATGGAGAATGCTTACCACATTGTACAGGCCGATGCACCAACGTTCAAATAAAATCTGCCCAGAAAATCCATTAACAAAGGCGAACCAAAGCTGAAAGAGAAGAAAGTTCATGAAGTTTTATATCAATATTGACCTAAATGTTTCTATTCACTGCAGAAGTGGTGGGGAATGTGGACCACCAGCTGGACACAGCTGTTAAGGGATAAAGAGACACAGGACCATAGTAGTTATTCTTTCATAAAATATAAATTCTCAGTATCAAAAATACCAATATTTCAAAGAAAATTTATATTTAAGGCATACTTTTATTCTAAGAGGTAATGCATATATATTTAGAGAGAAGCAATTATGTTTAATTTATATGTAACAAATTATATGTCAATACTTTCTCATTGACTAGGACAGCCTCAATATCATGTTCCTTTTCCTTATAAGTTGAGTTGATAAATATGATTTATCTTTGTAGGGCTTCTAAATAGACAAAAATCATAAATAAAAAACAACAAAAACTCCTTTGTTGGTCATGATTGCTCTTAGTTCGTAAAATATTGACCCTCCTTAATCAAATATCCACCAACTCTGCAAGGTAAAAATATAATAATATGAAAGAAATATGCTTAAATCATCTTGTGGATATGGGATATGTAAATAAATAAATAAAATGTGGACTACTACACGTTATCTTCATGTAGTCTATAATTCTTATTGATTAGGCAAGACAGTTATAAACACAAGTATGGTGAAAAGTGCCAGGATATAATTAGTGCTGCGTGACAAGGGAATAAAGTTACTTTAGATATGGAATGGTCACCAGGGTATAATTAGACATGGGGGCAATCAGAGTAGGGTAGTGGAGGTGGCAGCCATCAAGAGGATGGGTGGGAAACCAACTTGGAAGGGAATGAATATAGATATAAGGAACATAAAATGCTGCTATTTATAGTTCAGCTAAATTTATATGATAGAACATATGATGTGGTGTAGATTTTAAAATATTCTATGCTAACCACAGAAACTACCTCAGTGGTGTGGAATCATGACATTCTCTTTCAATTGCAAAACTAAACTAGCAAAACAGAACAGCTATCTCATGATTGTCTGAGCTGAGATAGACTCTGCTACTGAAATTTACCAAGACAGATTTTTAAAAATCAGTTACCTGGTTCTACCAGATTAAATTTCTTGAGAGGAATTTGTAACAAGTTGTTACACAATGTACCCCATATAATACTTGATACAGAGATTCACCAAGTATCAGAGGGATCAAATGAAATGCCCCAATTCAATCATCAGATGAAGTTTCTTTCTTTTTTTTTTTTTTTT
>PVIJ01013907.1:0-43172 GCA_004024925.1 Scalopus aquaticus
TTTCCATGCTGAATAGTACTCCATTGTGTATATGTACCACATCTTCTGGATCCAATCATCTATTTTTGGACATCTGGGTTGCTTCCATACCTTTGCTATTGTGAATAGTGCCACAATGAACATACGGGTGCATGTATCCTTTCGGATTAGTGTTTTTGTGTCCTTTGGGTAAATTCCCAAAAGTGGTATTGCTGGGTCGCATGGAAGCTCCATGTTTAGCAATTTGAGGAATCGCCATACAGCTTTCCATAGTGGCTGGACCAGTTCACATTCCCACCAGCGGTGTAGAAGAGTTCCTTTTTCTCCACATCCTTTCCAGCATTTGTTGTTGCCTGTATTTTTAATGTGTGCCATCCTCACAGGTGTGAGGTGGTATCTCATAGTGGTTTTGATTTGCATTTCCTTGATTATAAGTGATGTTGAGCATTTTTTCATGTATCTGTTGGCCATCCGCTGCATTTTAATCAAGCATTGTGGACCTGTGGCTCTCACTGGAGTTATATTTTTCTAATTCATGCCTATTGTATAAGGTGAACAGGAATAGCATGGAGGGAAACATTTGTTAGGTCAAGTCACAAGGAGACTAATACTCTGGCTACTGATATTTCTTTCATCTTCATGCTGAAAATTGAAATATTAAAAGTGCCAGTTGTTGCTTCCTCTATCTATGACCTGCCCCCTCCTTGACCCAAACTACCCTAGAAAGTATCTAGACATACTTGGTGACGAGTTCTATTTTAGGGGGTTGTAAGTTTGGAAAAATTAGCAAAATAATTTGCCTCCATTTCCTCGTTTTTTAAATGCAAATAACAGCCTTACTCCATAGAGATTTTGTGGTAATTATGTGAATGAGAATATAAAATTACCAAGCAAGATGCCACCTATGTGCTGGGGGCTTAATGGATTTATTTTTTTGCCCTGTGCACTACTCACCTCCCCATTCTCATCACATTTGTGCAGCTTCTTTGTTTAATTAGAACTTTGGATGCAGAGTTAATTGTAATTAATTGTAAATGCTCCATATGTGGCTCCATTTTAGCAATTTAATTGGTTACTTAATCAGTTCACTTTTAATAATATGATAAGCACCCATAAACCCTCTGCCTGAAACAAAAGTTAAGGCAATGACAACTGCTATGTTACCAGATGACCACTCTCACCTCCAACAAACCCATCCCCTCTTCCCAACACCAAGGGATTGGTGTCATCTTACTGTTCCTTGGTTTTCTATTCATATAATTTTATTGCTTCTATATTACCCTTAAAAAGAATACTTAATGAATTTGAGAGTTTTTTTTAATATCATGAGAAGGTATATTGCTGTTTGTATTCTTTTGTGATTTACTTTTTTTTGGCTCCACAGTACCTGGCTAAGGTCCTATTTATCTATACTACCTAAGTCTCTCTAGGGGCTACGCATACTATTATCTATACTCCTATAGTCTCTATCTATAGTCTATCTATACTATTGAATATTGGGTAATTTATTTGTTTTTTGTACGATAGTCCACTCGCCTATTAATTCATGTTTGGATCATTTCCAAGTTTTTGCTTTTATGACTGTATTTTTTTTAGCATTTTTTCACATCTCTAGGTGTGTGTATGTGAGAATCACTCTTGGAACTATCACTAGGATAAATTTGCTGGATCATATTCAAATTAGAAGGTGAGGAAAAAATATTTTCCAAAGTAATTATGCCAACTTGTATTCTCAACAGCAGCACATGCGAGATTTGTGTTGTAGTTGCCTGTGGCTACATAACTATTCTGTTCCAGACTATTCTGCAAGTTACTTGCAGATGAGCTAACATAGTGATAGAGTTAGAAAACAGGGCTCTATATTTGACTTCTACTTTCTTCCTTACTAGCCATGTGACCTTGAACATAATCATTCACTCACTCATTCATTCAACATTCACTGAGCATCCACTATGTGCTGAGGACATGAAATAAACAAGATAAAGTCCTTGTTCCCAAGAAGCCTACATTCTAGTAGGGAGAGATAGACATTGAATGAGTAAGCATAAACTCCTTACAATGATAAGTGCTATAAAAAAAGGAAAACAGGGTGATGTGCTAAAGAGTAAGGATAGGGAGATATTTTAGCAAAAGTAGGTAGGGAAAGTCACCTGAGTGGAGATGACATCAAAGGTGAATTATAAGAAGGAAGCAGTTGAATGAAGATGTTTAAGGAGAGAATTGTAGATAAAAAGCACAGCATATGCAAAGGCTCTAAGTTAGGAATGGTCAAACGAACACAAAGGCCAACATAGCTGAAACAGTGAGGCAAGCAGAATTAAGACAAGCAGGCACCAGAATGCCAGAGCCCACTCAAGCAGCTGGGCAGAGTCCATTGTCAAATTGTCAGGACTACCTGGAGTCAGTTGTCCAACCAAAATTAGCTGGAAATCAGGCATGTTGGGAGTATTTACACCATGGAAATTGGCAGATGCTTCCCCTGGCCCTGAGAACTGCTAGTGGGAAAGGGGTGGTGGTGGGTAGAAGCACACTCATAAAGAACATGTCATTAGAAAGTTAGACAGTTTACTTAACCTCTCAGAGGTAGGTACACATAAAGCACAGCACACCTGATGAGTGCTTAATCACTAGAGGACTTGTTTATGCCAGCTAATTTTCATCCTCCTTCCCAGCTTCCCCACCTTCTAGCAATCTGTTCATGGTGATCCTTGGAGGAAAAGGAACACACGTATGGATGAGGACTTTCACATGTCATGATTCTATCCCATCAGCAACACTGTCAGGCAAATATTGATATGGGCAATTCACTGATTAACCTATTGAGAGTCAGAGAGGTTGTGTGACTTGCCGAAGTTCACATAGCTACTAAGTGCTGGCACTAGCATTGAAAACTAAGACATGTGAATCAAACTGCAGGGCACATGACAACTTTAATTAATTAATAGCAATTAAACTATTTTAATAGGCAATTAATTTCAGTGGATAATTATTTGGCTATGCTCTTAAATGAACCACAGTACTGCCTTGCCCTGCAGGTTAAGGCTGTTTGGTCAAGATATGTGAGTAAAAGGAGTTGTAGTCAATCAGACATTGAAATAACATTTACTAAATTCAGCAGGTCATTAGGTGACAGACAAGGAAATAACAAACATCATGGGATGTAAAATCCCTTTTTTCCTTCTAGGGTAATATTTAAAGATTCTAGGGCTTAGGATCCTATATTTTTTGGTGGACATTATTCAACCTTGTGCATTAGTATTTCCTAGAGCAGTTAATTTTGAGGCTGGATGATTTCAAGGTCCAGGGGAAACGAGCTGGGGTATAGGCCAGAGGTGTGTGTTTTGGGGGGGTGGGCAGTGAGAGGATTCACCAGAGACAGAATGGGGAGCAGAACAGGCAGATTGACTGAAATATACAGCTGAGGGGAGCAGCAGGTGAGACAGGAGAGATCTGCTGTGCCATGTGGGAAGCTCCGTGTCCAGGGATCAAACTCGTGCTTTAGTGGCTGCTGATAGCTTCAGAGGCTGAGATTTAACCTCTTGGGCCATGAGGGAGGCCCAGGGGAAACATTTTTAACCTCCAGATTTGGATTTAGGGGAGGAGACAGATTATGGGGAGGGACAGAGAGTGAGTCAATTATGGTCTTCTCTGTACCTCACACTCCATCCCCTGACCTCTAAGAGGCCTTAACTGACCTTGTTATTGGGCACAGTGAAACCCCAAACCAGGAAACCCCAAACCTGCCCACTCTAAATGGGTTCTGCCATCCATCGCATCAAGACAAAACATATTCTAGTGCATAAGACCTTCAATAGAAAAGAACTTTAATACAATTAGTGTGCAATTATGAGAAGGGAAAGAATAGATAAAACAGTTTCCACATGAAACACCCAAAGTTACCCATACCCTCTTGGGTGAATGCCCAGCTAAACAGGGTTGGCCCAAAGCAGGATTGCTGAGGCCCAAAAGCCTGACACAAGTCTAAGGCACTTTCTGGTGGGGAACCATAGGAAAGGGACAGGAGGCCAGACAAGTCTGGAATGGAAAAGAGTAAAATCAAAATCAAGATAAAGGCTGCCATTGTCAGCTTGCCCACCGGTCTCTCACCCATGTCTGTTTCAAGTATCACCTTCCATTTCCCCCAAGTCCCTGGCACAAGTCCTAGGCCAAGAAGCAAGTGCAGCTTCTTCACATGTCTCTCTGTTCCACATTCCTCCTCCAGATCTTCTTGATCTTCCTTCTCGCTGCTTCTCAGTAAGGTCTTCTCCCTCTTGTCTCCAACCTGCTCAGCTCCACCCTTCTTTGGTTGGGACAGGAAACCTGGAAACTGCCCTTTCCCTAGGAACCACCCTGTTACAACCTCACCACCTTTCCTGCCCTTTTGTCCTCTGTGTCTCCTCTCTCAAGCACTAAGCACCACCAGTGGCATTTCACATATACTCTCCAACTTATGATGGTTCTGCTTACAGCTTTTTGACTTGATGTTGGCAGGAAAGTGACAGTAGAAACGGGACTCTGAATTTTGGTCTTTCCCCAGGCTAGTGATAGCATATGATACTCTGTTGCTGTGGGGTAGCAGCAGTGAGCCCCAGCTCCCAGTAACACCAGGAACATGAGGGTAAACAGTCAATGCCCTGCAGTGTATGGTGTCACCAGCTTTTGGGGGGATATGGTGTTTTATGTTTTTGCATTCTATCATATCTATTTTTCACTTTCAGTATAGTACTGAATAAATTACAGGAAGATACTAAACAGGCTTTGTGTTAGGTGATTTTGCCCAATTAGAGGCTAAGATAAGTGCTCTGAGCACATTTAAGGTTGGCGAAGTTAAACTGTGGAATACAGTCGGTTAGATGTATTCACTGCTATTTCAACTTACAGCATTTTCAACCTGCAATGGGTTTTATTAGAATGTGACCCGATTGTCAATCAAGGGAGGTCTGTATTCAGAGCTTGCCTCCAAAGTGAACTGTGGACTCCCTGTGCCTTACCCATAGCTATGCCCTCAGGAGGCTCTTAGTAACTATCTGTTGGACTTGAAGTGCATTCCAGCTAAGATGAGAGCCCCTGATAGCGCACATGCAATGGCATTTCTTTGCTTCCCTGATTGTGCGACCAGGCCAAGAGATTCTCTTACCCCACAATCCCAGCCTGGCTGGAATGACTCAAAGTGCAGGTCAAAAGGTTACGTCTCCCTCCCTCCATTTCCTTAGTGATTAGATGAATCTTCATCTTTTGTTCACGTCTCTGATGCATAGAGGCTGTGAGCAACCCCAAAGTTAGCCGCCTCACAGCTGTCCTTGTTGAAAGGTGTGAGGAGCAGACAACACAGCACAGCATCTGGGACCTGGAGTTTATGGGGGCTGCAGAGGGAAAATGACCTTGAAAGAGCTGATTGAACTAGGAAGATAGGTGACGTTTAAGCAGATACGCCCTGTTCAATGGAAGGACGATCTGGGAAACAAGTATCTCTAAAGGACTGGTGACTGTCCTTTCAGGCTCTGGGTTTTACCTTAGTCATCACCCTCCCACCAGGCTGGGTACGGGTACTCTGGGGTTGAATGTCTAGCACAAGTGTGGATAGAGCCTCTGGACCAAGCCTGTAAGTTTCATCACAGCCTGTTCCCTGCTCATAAAGGGAAGCCAAGAGAGGAGATTTGGCCAAACGGTTAGACTTTAAAAAGAGCTGGGCACTGAGACTTCCCTTCAACTTCAGTTATCTGTGTGCCTCTACCTACCTAAAATGTTACTCGCTTGTTCCCATTTAATAATAGCGTTTGCATTGCTCTTTAGGATGTCAAGCACCTCAAGGCATAATACTTAAGTTACTTATGATCCCCCTATGAAAACAAAACTGAAGGAGAATGGTACATTAAATGTATTTTTCTGGGGGAAAACGAGACTGAGGCTCAGAATATCTATGACATACTCATGCTAATAAAGTGATGTGGGAGCGTCGATCAGAGTTCAGATCCAGTTCTTTCAGAAATGAAAACCATTCTAGCAATGTGCTTCTCACGTTCTTGGACTGGGTCCAAAACTCTCTCATGACTTGGTATTCTTTTGAGGGTAGGGCAAGTTCCTTAAATGTAGATATTTCTTGAGTGAGGCCAAGCAAAGGCGTGGATCAATCCTCAGCTTCAAAAAGGCATCCAAAATAGAGATAGATTCTCTCAGGAAGGTCCTGAGAGTTATTTTGGATTGCTATTAGCCTTCACAGTGTGTCTTTTATCCCACACATGGGCAGCCGAGGTCTAGGAATTTTTTGATTCAAAATTGCAGTAGAGAGTAGACCTAACACATAGATTTCAATTTCTAAGTACCATCTCCTACTAAAAAGAAACCAGGACTCCATGGAGAGATGCAAAAGCCAGGGTGGCAGAAGGTACAGGCCAGCCTGGGACATATGTGCTGCAAAGTGAGGATTTGCTCCCAGATTAATTCATTACATAAAAAGGAGAAAAGAGTCAATTTAAGAAGCTCCTACAGCTACATCCAATTTTTACACTGCCTTGTCTCCCCCAAAATGATGACACTGAGCTATATATAGTAGGCTAAGTGGAAAAGAAAAATACATAAATCTATAGTGATACTTTTTTTTCTTTTTTTTTTGCATTTGGGCCTTTTTATTTTTATTTTGTTAATGTTTTATATAAATATTTTTTATTTAATTTATATCCTTTACATTATCGTGTATAGTGATACTTTAAAAGATGAAAAGAACTTACAAAGGTGGGGAGGCCAAGATGGAAACTGTTCTTTACAAAATAATAACAATAAATAACATAGGAATAGTGATAGAATTAGACTATCACCATTTTGTAATCCAGAAGGTAATGGCAGATTCACTTAGATTGTCTGGTAGATGTTCAATCCATGGATAAAGGAGGTGTTAGGAAATAGGACCGTCACCCTGTTCCAAAGGTTCTAGAAAATCCACAGATTTTCTGTTAATTACAGAAAGAAAAGCATGTATTACCATGGGGAGAATAGGTTGTCTCCACCTTAACCAAGAACTAACTCCACAATGGCACTGCCAATCAGGGGCTGGGCTAACTTGTAACTCCTGAGATGAGATGCAATGGATGGAACAGAAATGTCACCTACATCTAATTCCAAGGGAACTGTCATTCATCCAGAAGGTAGAATATTCCACAGGACAAGTAGCCTATACCCATTAAAATGCCCAGAGCCATAAATATCAGAGTGAGCAAGTGGCATATTCTACACAGGGGGGAAAAGTAGGGAAACATAGCAACCAAGCACGATGCTTACACCTTACCTGGCTCCTGCATCCAAAAACAACTCTACTATAAAGGACACTTGGCGGATAATTTAGGAAATTTGAGTCTGGATTTAATGTTAGATGCTGTTACTATCTTAATGTTGATTTTCTTAGGTGTGATGATGTGGTAACTATGTAGAAACATCTTCTTGTCTTTGAGAGAGGCAAACTGAAGTTTTAGATGGCAAAACTCCCTTGCATGGTTTGACTAAAGGAAAGCATGTGAATAAACAGAGTGTGTGATGTAAAGTGGACATGGCAAGAACTTGTCAGTTGGTAGATCAAGGTGTAGGGATGTAGGGGTGCTTGTAGAATTGCTCTTTCAATTTTCCCCTGGGTTTGAAATTTTTCAATTTTTTTTCTTCAATTGAGAAATGGCTTTTATGTCTTTCAGATGATAGGACTTGGGATTTCTCTCCGGTAGTGATGATGGATTTGTAAGGAAGATGACACACTTGAGCAGGGGATAGTCTAAGCCTTTCCAGCAGGGCTAACATGGCGAGAGGTAACATGGAGATTCAGGTATTACCCCTACAAGGAGTCCCTAACAGGCAGCAAGCTCCCAAGCTCCCAAAGTCATTGTCACCGCTTGCTTTCCATTCATAGGTTGTTCCTTTTCACTTCACTACAGGTTCCCATAAACTCACAATTCCACCAAGTAAGGGCTTGTAATATCATCGTGGTTAGCCTCTGAAATCTAAGTGACATGGTTCTTCCTCAGATGCTCACAATCTTTCCTGTAACTGAGGACTCTTGAGACCATTTCAGGGAAGTGCTGTTTCCTGAAATGGGGGTGCTTCCCACTAGCCTTGTTACACACTACCCTACTCCCCCTCATTCAAACTATTCTTCAGAGTCTTTCTCTAGAGAAAAGAATGTTCTATATATCTGTAATTCCATTTCTGGTCCCTTCTGTTTTCAGGAATGTCACCATCTCTTGCTCCTGTGACTAACACAGCTGTCCTCAGAGCCAGCCCACTTCCCCATTTAGAAAGTGGCCACCAGTGAAATTGCCAGCAACTGCTCCTCTGAGCATATCTGGAAAGTTCTGGGAAGTTGGGTGACACTTGATGGGAGATCTGAATGGCCTCCCTGGTGGTGGCTTGCTCATATGTGTTGGTCTGTTTTGAAAATAATCATTCATTCCCTTGTCCAGGATGAGTAACAATCCATGAAAGAGGAATAACAAATTGCCGATGTCATTTCCTGTGAATGTCTTTTGTATAGCAGTCTGACTGATACAAGCATTCCAAAAATGCTTGAGCAAACCCAGGACAGTTGGGCAAAGCGGGTAGCCTGGCAAGAGGTACTGCCCTGGGGTCAGCATTCTTTTAGATGTTTGCATTTTAGTCTATTTACTTGCGATAACAATCTTATTCTTTATTTTAAAGTCACATCTCATGTATGGACTAGTAAATCATTATAAATTAGGACAATCAAAGGAGACTAATGCTTAGTTATTGTCAACTGCAACATCAAGGAGTTTAGATGAACTGTTCCATTTAATTCTTCTAACATCCCTGTAAATAAGGTTTTATTTTTCTCATTTTACAGATGATTAGGACAATCAAAGGAGACTAATGCTTAGTTATTGTCAACTGCAACATCAAGGAGTTTAGATGAACTGTTCCATTTAATTCTTCTAACATCCCTGTAAATAAGGTTTTACTTTTCTCATTTTACAGATGAAAAAAGCAAGACTTGAGAGCTCAGAGACTTATCTAAAACATATTGCTAAAGTTCCAGAGCTGCAACCTATGTTCTGCCTACTCTCTCCAGTAATGTATGATCAACAGTATTTACTTTATAGGTGATAGCTAACATGTTTTAAGTCATTAATTTCCTTTTACCCCAAATGCACATCTGGACCATCCCCTCCCCCAGCATGACAACTGAGTGTGTTCTTAGTGAAATGATCTCCACTTCATTCTATTGAGAAGAATAAAAACATGTGTCTTCAAGCTATTAATGAGGCCCATACTGTCACTTGTCTCCATTACTCTGAAAAATAAATTTGAATTGTTCCATTGTTGTACATGTGACTTATGTCAATATTTTCAGTAATTCTCAATCCTTCTGGGATTGAGAATTATTACTCTTATTACTACGTAGGTAATAAGATGCCACCAATTTTCTTAAGAGATGTTGCAGAACTTACGCATCAATTCTGAAATAACAACAACCAATACTCCATCTTAAAAAATAGTCACACTGGGGGGAGGGCAACTGGGGGAAGAGTGAGATGCATTGTGGGGAGAGGGTCCAGTGGACTATGGTGGAGGAATGTTGGCACTTTGGTGAGTGTGGTGTGACAACATGTATTTGAAGAGGTGTGAACATATACAACATTGTAAACCAAAATTACCTTAATAAAAATAACTTAAATAAATACAACTCAAAACAAGTTAGCCATTCAGCTCTCTAAGGAGACAGTAGCATAGAATTTAAAAACATGAGCTTTGCAATCAAGTATCTACAGTCTTCTATTTAGAGGAATTCTGCTCCTACTGCTTCAATTTGGAAAGTAATCTAAATTCTGTAAACTTCAGTGTTTGCATAGGTAACATAGGGGAAAAGGTGATACTAATGTCATAAGACTTGTGATTAATTTATTAAGCAATGAAGGTCTAGTCCAGCACGCAGCCTAGCACAGAGCACAGCTTACAGACTTCTCAACATCACCAACAACAATGATGATGCCACGTGGCCATAGTGAAAAATGAGGTGAAGAAAATAGAGCAGGTGGATGGGGAGGAGAGCAAAGGGAAAGAAGGCTCTTTAGCTGGAGAGACAAGAAAGGTAGGCTCTGAGGAGGCCACGTTGAACCTGAGCCCTGAATCTTCAGCTGGAGGTGACATACTAGAGAAAGGGCAGTGGTACCTGGCTTGGATGGAGAAGACCTGAGTTCAGTTTCCATCCTGCTTCTCCCCACCTGGTTCACCACAGGCAAGTTTGGCTCTCAGATTCCTGGTATGCAAAAAGAAAACAAAGAAAAGGCTATTTAGTGAAGACTACAATAAGACAGCATACACAAATGCATCGTAGACTATCAAGTTCTATCAATGGTGAGTTAGCTCATCACACCAGTTATACTGATAATAAACTATCTTATTCACTTGTTCATTCTCATATCCCTTTTTTTCCTCATTCGTTGTGCAGGGTTGATGAAGTCCTGCTAAGAGCCGGAAACACTAAGAGCTCTTAATTATGTGGTGCATTTTGGTTATCACTAAATCCTCTCACATGGCCCTGGGAAGTCTGGGGGATTGCTGCACTTGGCAGATGAGGAAACCAGGACTCACCCTTGAGTGACATGCCGGAAATGACAATGCTCACATCTGGGGCAATGCCCTGTGTCTACTGCCTGGTAGGAAGCCCTCAAAGGCCAGGATGACATTTTCAAGGACTGGAACTGGGTGTTCTTGTCTGTCATCGTCTTCGCCTCTCCTCGTTGCTGTCTCAGGGGTGCTAGCATATGCTACCGAGCAAAGACAAGATGGGCGTAGGCAGGCTGGTTCTCTTCCCTAAGAAACACACAGAGGGAAACAGGCATGGCAGGACCCCAGTGGAAGGTATGTGGTCACCTATAAATCAGGTGACCTTGTTTTCTGAAGCCAACACAATCTCACTTGATGTGACAATGACACAATATTTGAAGTCAGACTGCTCCTAACGGGTCTGTGGTTGGCCTGGGTTATCCTTACAAAGGTTATCCTTGGGTCTAGCTGACTTGCAGGCTCTGGTCTGCAGGGATGAGAAGGGGGCTGGAGGGGGAAGCAAAGGAAAGGGAAAAACAAAAGACATATGGGCTAAAACAGAGTCCAGGCCCACCATCCCCAAACTCCTGTGTTTTCCTGCACTTACTCATTAAACTGAGGAAGATGGCTTTGAGGATTACTAATGTCCCTGGGGGAACCACCACAAAACCCAAGCTGGGGCTGCATTTGCAAGAATGATCTGTGAGGAATAAAAATTAAGTAAAATTTCTTGAAATGCCTTAGCAACTCCAAATCTCCTGGGCCAGCAGAGGGGACAGAAGTCAGTTCCAAGGCAGTTATCTGTCTGAGGAGTTTAAAGGCCTGACTGTACTCTGAAGGCAGGGGTGGAGGATGGGGAGAGGTAGGTGAAGCAGGGATGAGGAGAAGAAGGGCAGGAGAGACGGGGGGATTGGCCCTGTCTCTTGATCGGCTTCCTTTTGTTGTGGTGACTTGTGCTTCTAGGTCTGTGGCAGGATGTGAAGTGGGAAGTGTTTTGTGGTCATAAGAATTGCAGCTGGTGGTGGATGGTGAGAGGATAGAGACTCTGGAGAGATAGCAGGGCAGGAGGGGGGGGGCTGAGCGGGTGGTGGGATTACTGAGCCTGTTCCCCTTCCCTCCCAGCCCCTCCCTCGCAAGCCCAATAGTTGTCAGCTCAACGATTGAGAGTTGGTGTCCTGCTCCAACCACTGGGCTCACAGGGGTTAAGGTTTGGCTTGGGTTCTATTGCTTTTATATAATATGGCCTTGGGCATGTCACAAGCACTGGGCCTCAAATTCTCCACTTGTAAAGGGGGATACCACTACCCAGAACATAAAGTTGTTGAAAATAAAAGAAATGCCTTGCCAACTGAAACACACACACACACACACACACACACACACACACACACACACACACTCACGAGCTATTCTTACAGTTTTCTAGAAATGACTAGAAGGCAGGTTGATGGGAGAGGGCTAGGGAAAGACAACATTCCCGTGCAACACACTCAATAAGAAAATACTGTTCCCGGGGCCTCCCTGGTGGCGCAAAGGGTTAAGCACAGAGACTGGCTGCCTGGCTGGGGAGATTCCCACATGGTGCCGCAGACCTCTCCTGCCTCGCCCGCTGCTCCCCTCAGCAGTGTATTTCAGTCCATCTGCCTGTTCTGCTTCCCACTCTATCTCTGGTGAACACTCTCACTGCCCCACACCTCTGGCCCGCGCCCCAGCTTATATGCAAAAATAAAAATAAATCTTTTTAAAAATACTGTTCCCTCTGTGGCTCACCTGCATTTTTCCAACCATTTCCCTCTTTGTGGACATCAGGTTCTCGCCCCTGGGTGCCCACCAATGCCATCTGACAGGCAGTGCCACTCAGGCCCCCACTGGTTCCTGCAAGCTGCTTCTCCATCCTCTGCAAAGGCACAGGGAGGAGGGTGCAGTGTCTGCACTGTGACAGCTTCTCAGGTATGGCTAAGTGGGAGAGAAGGAGGGAGAGAGGCAGGGGTGAAGGAAGGGGAATTAATTTTTATTGTAATTTTTTATTGAACTAACATTGGTATACAACACTAAATAGGATTTAGAAGTAAAGATTCACGCCTCTTCAGATATCACCCCACCTGCAGCCTCTATCTGCTCCCCCGAATTTCTTTCCCTGAAATAGTCTCAGATCATGATTGCCCCAGTGCTTCTAGTCCTTCATTTCCTTCCATTCTGCTCCTCTCCACTCCGCTATACTTGAGCTCTGCAAATGGAGAGAAGAAAGAATGGCAATGTTTGGAGAGACTGAACTCAGTGTTCAACATTTGAGTTTCCAGAAAGGCTCCAACTATTGCCACCCCATTTGACACTTGAGGGAGTTTGGCTCAGGAAGGTGAGCAGACTGCTCCACAGCTCAGGGCTTGTAAATGCTATAAGGGCTCCACCTGAGGCGTCTGACTACAAAGCTTGCTGTCCCTCCCTTTGTGCCTGCCCAAGAGATAAGCATCTGGCCTGTGTGGGGGAAGGGCACAATCCTCAGATGAAAACTCCACCTTAACAGAGCAGGAGTGAGAATTATCTACAAACTGTTGGAATAGTTCCTGTATAAATCACCCCTTCACTCACCCTGCCCAATACAAACATTGTTCTTAGTTCCCTGTGAGCATTCAGAACCACAGGGTTGGAGGAATCATAACAGCATTCCTCAGTGCTTCGTGCTCGGCAAGTGCTAAAGGTGATTTGTGACTTGAATGGTGGCTGATTTTCCTAATGGCCCAGCGTGGGGTAAAAGATGTGCTTGGGTCCCCCAATGGCTGTGTCTTCTCGTCATCTAGACAGAAGGACAGGATGGAAAGATGTCACCATGTGACTTAGAATTGGATAGAACGAAACCTGAGCTCAATTATCCACAAATTAGTCCACTCTAAATAGATGTTTGACACCTGTACTAAGACAGGCTGTGCCCTGCGTTATTTTTGTGTGTGTTTTTTTTTTAAGATTTATTTATTCATACATACAAGCTGGGGTACAGTCCAGAGGCGTGGGGCGGCGAGAAGGTTCACCAGAGACAGAGCAGGGAGCAGAACAGGCAGATCAGAAATACACTGCTGAGGGGAGCAGCGGGCGAGGGAGGAGAGGTCTGCCGCGCCATGTGGGATTCTCCCCGGCTGGGCATCGAACTCACATCGCATGCTGCCGACAGCTCCACAGCGCAGCGCTCAACCGCTGCGCCACCAGGGAGGCCCTGTGCCCTGCATTGTGAATGTTAAAGGGGTAGTTATGTTATCGATAAGTGAGCAATAGGCTTGCAGATAACAGCGCATTAATAGAAGGGTGGCCTTCTGAGAGTGTAAGAAAAAGGGAATAAAGAATAAAAATTAGCATTAGCTGGGCCCCGCCTGCAGGACAGGCTTCCTGATCTACAGCACAGATACCCCGAAATCAAATCTTACTTGCCTGCATCTCTGTCTTGGCCTGTTCTGGCAGCAAAGCAATACACATAGACCGGGACACAAAGAGCAGAATGTTTCTTGCAGTTCTGGAGGCTGCAAGGCCATGATCAAGGTGCGGGCATTTTCACTATCTGATGAGAGCCCACTTGTTGGTTCATACATAGGCTGTTTTCTCCCTGGTCCTCACATGGCAGAAGGTGAGAGGGACCTCTCAGGAGTCCCTAGTATAAGGGCACTAACCTCATTCATGAAGGCTCCATTCTCATGACCTAATCACCTGTAAAAACTGAAATACTATCACAGTGGGGATGAAGTTGGAACATAGGAATTATTGGGGGTTACAACTACTCAGTCCATACCAAGCTTTAAATCTATCCTTGAGATGACATTTAAATGACTCTGTTCCCCAAGAAAAAACCTTAGAAACATCCCAGTTTTTCTTCTCCAGGCCTTTGCTCAACTCAAATGCTACTTTTGCATGAAAATATCCTAACTCCCCTGCACCCCTGGCTGGGAAAAACCTCTTTCCTCTGAAATGCAGTCACTTTGATTTCAATGTCACGGCAACCTCGTATGGAGGGGTGACCCAGAGCGTCTCTCAAGATCCCATGGTTGGACCTAAACTGAGACAAAAATGAACTTTTGGGGTGACTCCAGTCCTTACCCTTTGCCCAAACCTCCCTATCTGGAAAGACTAACCTAGCAATCTATGCTCCCTTGGAGTATATTAACAGGTTAGTTGTGTAATTGCTATTAAAGAACAAGACCCTAGGAATCCAGCCCCAGCCTTGGCAAGTGGTCAGGAATCAGAAGAGTTCTAGAATGCAGAATGCCCCGAGCAGAGCAAGACTGGTGAGAGCTGGAGATGGGGTTAGGGAGCAGATCATCTGTCCTCCATGCTCAGCTGCACTCAAAGCTGGTCACAGCTTTCCCAAGCTTAAATTCTTTACAAAGGTTTAAAGGATCCCTTAGGACAAAGTCAAATTGCCTTTAGGATAAAGTCAAACTCCTTCACGGGGTGTTCAAGGCCCTCTTCACCATAGTTTGCTTTCCTCTACAACTTTATCTAGACTACCACTTCCACCTCCTCCACCAGTAACACCTATAATCTGTGCTGTGATTCTATACACGGATAAATGAAACAACATCTCTGCCTTCAAGATATGCACTGGTGTTCTTGAAGGCAGACAGGGAAACAGGCCACCACAGTGCACAGACCTGTGTTATACTTGGGTTCTATGGAACTCACCCAGAGAATACCTGGGTCAAATTTAGGAGAACAGGGAAGACTTCCCAAAGGAGTGATATCTAAACTGATAGTTGACAATAGATGAAGAATTTAGGATGGTATTTCAAGCAAAGGGAACAGAATGTGCAAATACAAGAGGCAACAAGGACACAGAATTCAGGAACCAGAGCGTGGCTAGTGGTTAGTATGGTAAGAGATGAAGCTAGAGGTAGGCGGGAGCCAGATCACACCAAGGCCTGTTAAGCCCGACAAGGCATATATTTAGACTCTGCCATGAAGGTTACAAACACCGGGAAGGGTTTTTTTGTTTTTTTTGTTTTTTTGTTTTTTTAAATTTTTTTTTAAGGTTTATTTATTTAAGCTGGGGTACAGGCCAGAGGCGTGGGGCGGCGAGAAGGTTCACCAGAGACAGAGTGGGGAGCAGAACAGGCAGATCAGAAATACACTGCTGAGGGGAGCAGCGGGTGAGGCAGGAGAGGTCTGCCGCGCCATGTGGGAATCTCCCCAGCCGGGCATCGAACTCGCATCACCGCTGCCTACAGCTCCACAGCGCAGCACTTAACTGCTGCGCCACCAGGGAGGTCCCTGTTTTTGTTTTTTAATACTGAAATTATTTATTTATTTATATGTTTTTTACATCATTGTTCATTTTTGCACGTTTGCTTTCTCCTTTTAGGTGTAGTCCCCATAGAATTCCTACCACCAATTCACCCATGCACCATCACCATATTCCCTTGTGCTCTTCCCTCCCCTGTTCCAGGAAGAGCGTTAAGCTTCCACTAGTCCCTGCAAACTTTGCTCACTTTTATCAAAAGTGACCCGCCATAGCTCTATGCCAAACCTGGTAGGAAGACACAGAATATAACACCAATGCTTTTCCTTAAAATCTCACTGCCTAGAAAAAGGGGTGAGATTAAAAAACAAAACCAAACCCATAAAACAAAATTGAATAGAATATTAAAATTGTGATGGGAGAGGTATAATCAAAAGTTAGCCAAATTCAAGAAAAAGTGGGCCTCCCTGGTAGCGCAGCAGGTTAAGTCTCAGCCTATGAAGCTATCAACAGTCACTGCAGCATGAGTTCAACCCCGGCCAGAGAGCTTCCCACATGGTCAGCAGACCTCTCCTGTCTTGCCCGCTGCTCCCCTTAGCAGTGTATTTCAGTCGATCCGCCTGTTCTGCTCCCCACTCTGTCCGGTGAATCCTCTCACCACCCCACACCTCTGGCCTACACCCCAATTCTTGTACACATGAATTAATAAATCTAAAAAATTTTCAAGAAAAAGTGATTCGGTTAAACTGCAGCATTATTATTGTGGGCAGGAGGAAGATGCTATCCGAGGCTATTTTGAAGAATGGGAAGGATTTTGGTCAGTATGCTGGGGAGGCAGGAAGGGAGAAGGCCTACTGAAGGTGAACACGGGCAGGGGAGAGTAGGAGAGCACGGAAGGCCCCTTAGACTATTTCCTTATTGGATGGGGAAGGTGACTAGTGAGAGATAAGCCCAAGAGATGGAAGCCAGACTGCTAAAGGTCCCCGGTGCCTGACGAATTAAAAAAAAAAAAAAAATTCTTGTTGGAGAGTTTATTTGCCTTCACATGCAGACTGCTAAATACAATCACAGTTTCAACAGACTGTAATAGCTATTCCAGCTGTGCTTTTAAATGCCAAATATTATTTGAATTAGTGAGTACAAAGCAAATGTTGCATTTGACTATAATTGTTCCTAGAGTTATAAATTTTATAACAATTTCTACAAAATTCCATCATCCTTCAGTTTCATCATTTGCTTTTTCAGGTATGACTTTCAGGCTCTGGCATGGCTTCTAAATGCTGGCATTTTCCGTGTCTGGTTTACTTAGTCCACAAGAAATAGTAACATAATGGATTTGTCTTAGTTCTCCAAAGTCTCATTCTGAGCATATTTCAAAAAATCTGCTTGTCCCATTAAGATGGTAATATTCCAGGTAAAGCTTTTTGTAGTTTTCCTTCCTTCATTCTGTGCCGCTGGAGGAGGCCTGTACTCTTCCTGGAATTCCACAGTCCCTTCTGACAATGCACAGTCTGTTTATGTAGGGAATCTGCATTTTCAATCAGAGCCTTAAGGGACTGCAGCATTAGATCACAGTTTATTGGAAAGGAGGTAGCCCAGAAAAAGCCAGTTGGAAGAGATGCACAGGGCAAGTTATGGGGAAAGGGTGTGCAGCTTCCATGCCCTCTCGGGGCACATGTTCTCCCTAAACCTCCATATATTCACCAACCTGGAAACTCCCAGGTCAAAAAATTTGGGTTTAACCCAGCACGTAGCGGGGTAGCCTTACAAGCCTGTATGATCAGAAGAGTCATGATAAGAACTAAGTTGACAAGAGTCTCTAAAGCCCAGTGTTACTCAGCCGGGTTCATGGATGTATTCTCCATGCTCAAGGAATTCAACAATAATTTTCAAGTGCTGTATTTTTATCCCAATGAGAAACTTAAATATTGTAATATTCTGGGTCTATTTGAACGGCCATATTATGTAACAGAATTCTGCCACTCAAACTCAATGTTCATTCCTTCACTAAGAAGTAACAATTGAGCACTTATTATGTGCAGTATTCTAAGTACTGGCATACAGTAGACAAATTTAAACATTAAATATTTATCAATACTAAAATATTATTTTTTTTAGACATAATAATGCATGTGGTTATATTTTGAAAGGAGTTCTTATCTCTTAGAGTTACATACTGAAATACTTATGCATGAATTTACACGGTGTCAGTAGTTGCATCAAAATTGTCCCAGAGGGGAGTGGAAGAAAGTTGGCAAAGATACAAATGAAGATTGTTCAGGAGTTGATGGTTATGACTGAATTAAGGGTACAAACATTCCTCATGCTAGTCTCCCTATTTTTGTGTATAATTACTATTTTCACAATAAAAAGTAAAAGAAAGCAGGAAAGGAAGCCGTATTCTATAGAGTTCCCTTTCTACTGTTTGAATTTGTAATTATGATGGCAATATAAGGTAAGGCAACTTGGGCTGTGGCACCAGAAAAGAATAGAGGTTGTGAAGCAGGTTAAAAAAAAAAATGAATGAGGAACTCAAGACTCTCTCTGGCATTTGGAAGCAGAAGCATCCTGGATTCCAAAGAACAAATTTACATATATGGAACCTCTTAGTGGGTGTTACCTGAGAATCTTCTCTTATAGGATTTAACTTGCAACTGTTCATTAGCAAGTGAAAAAGAAAGCTTTACAACCTTTTGTTGTAGAACCACGAGGTCCCCTACTAAAAATAACTCAAAGCGTTTATTGTTAAATAAGCAGTGGGACTGTAACTCAAAAGGTGACCTACCATATTCCAAATCAAAAGAATTCAGTTCATAGTAAGTGAAACACAAGATGAACAAATGCATTGTTCTAATACTAGTTTCAATAAAACCATATACCACCAATTTAAATTAGTGTGTTTTGGTCTCATTAGTCTGCATGTCTGTAGAATTTGAAATGTCTAGGTATATAGAACTATAGGTAAAATATATAATTTGCGTTTGCATACATTAAATATCATGACAATGATTACACCAATACTGGAGAAGCACAGGATTTCCCTCCCTCTGGTATAATAAAGTCAACATTATTTTCATTATTTTTAGGGATGTAGAGATTGATTAGGATGTTTCAAAATTCCCTGGTGAGAAAAATTGAAGACAATATTGGCAATGCAGCTGAAAATGAAAAATTAGATTCAGGAGCTATCTGGAGGTAATTTTACCCCTTCTAGAGATCTGGAGACAATTCAGATGTGAGAGGTGAAGAAGTGTTTGAGTCCACAAGACTAGGAAAATGCTATTCCCAGAAACTGGATATCCGCAGAAGAGAAACTTATTTGGGAGCAGGAGAGGGCTTTGCGAAATTAATCTCGGACATGCTACATTTTGGAAAAGCTGGAAGGACAGGCGGTAGGCTGGGAAGAAGTAACTGGAACCTGAAAGATACGCATTCTTCTCTCCAGAACAGAAGACGCCACCCCTCCCGCTACATCTGGGACCCCTGGTCTTGGCCCTCAGCCCCAATGGGCTTGGTGGAGTGTGAAAACCACGTATGGCGCCCCCTCCAAGGAGGGTTCTCCAGGACGGAGATGCCCAGTCAGACCCAACTGCGCCCTACACTGGAAGGTACCAGCCCGCCTGCTGCCAGGACCACGAATGGGTGGGTTGGGAGAACCCAGGCACCCACTTACCGTGCTCCAAACTGAGGGAGTTGCTGGCGTGACTCCAGCCCCCAGTTTTGTGAGTTGTTTCTCGAAGGCAAATGTATCTGCCTCCTGTTTTTGGTTCAGATTACAAACAGTAAACAACCAACCAACTTAAAAAAGACGGAAAAAAACAGTTTCCGGTTTGGCAATCGAGACCATCTGTTTCTCATTGTAGTTCTCCTCCTCGGGATTTCTTTTTTTCCCTCTCCCGCCTTCTCTCCCACCCCTTAGAACATGCAGCTCAGCTGGGAGCAGAGACATATTTGACTAGCTTCTAATTAATGACCTTGTTGAGGCTTGTAACTGAGATTAAACTAGACAATTCCTTGTTCTCACTCAAATATAGGTGCCTTGGGTTGTTTAAACTTTTTTTTCCCCCACGAAAGTGAAGCTTCTTTACTTAAATAATAATAAAATAATAAAATGATGTCTGATTAAGGGAAATGTAAATGTGTGGAGGGCAATGCACAAACTCCATCTTACATCTTGTTAATAGACTCATTTAAATTTAAACCAAGGAGGGCCTCCCTGGTGGCGCAGCAATTAAGCACTGCTCTGTGGTGCTGTCACCAGCTGAGACAGGAGTTCGATGACACCTGGCGGGGGAGAATCCCGCATGGCGCGGCAGACCTCTCCTGCCTCGCCCGCTGCTCCCCTCAGCAGTGTATTTCTGATCTGCCTGTTCTGCTACCCGCTCTGTCTCTGGTGAACCCTCTCGCCGCCCCATGCCTCTGGCCCCCAGCTTGTATGTATAAATAAAAAATAAATCTAAAAAAAAAAATTTAAGCCAAGGAGTAGTAGTTGGCTTGTAAATCAGCTAAGGATAAAGATGAAGCACACTAAACTGGCTAAACTGGTGGCGGGGTTGCCAGGGCTCCTCTCCAGGGATGCAACTGTGGGCAGCTTCTCAAGAAGCTGCCTCTGTATTCCTTAGTCTGGTATTACAGGTCCCTCTTGTGTTGGTTGTGAACATTGTCTTGCCTCTGTCCCTAGAAGCACCAGAACATGATGATTCTGCAATTGAGTTCATCACTTTATTGGAATGAGACTTTCCCATCATCCTCACCATCAGCATTCACATGATGGAAAAGCAGTAGAGGTTAGCTCAAAACCATGTGCTTTAGAGTCAGATTTGAAGTGGAGTCCTTTCCTCTCCAGTGGGTTACCTCGGACCAGTTACTAACCCCTTTGTATGTCAGTCGTGATAGTCACACACAACTGTTTTCAGGAGGAAATAGGATAATGTGTGTCTGATAGTGAAGGGCAAAAAATTTCTGACATTGGTTCCCATTCATTTCTTCCTTCTCTAAGGAAGACAGACATTACTGCCAAGAAAGCATTGAGATGAAATGGAGGCAAATTGGATGTGCTGGGAACTTACCAAAGCGTGAGTAAGCTTTAAACACTCTAGATAATAACAAAGCAACCGAATTTTAAAAATTGAAAATTAATTAGTCATCTTGTTTTCGCTCATCATTATGTCCAGTAGGGGACCCTTTTCTACCTTTCTATTTTTCTAACTCCTTGCCTTTGTTGTCACTGACTATCTTTTCTTTCCAGTTGTCTGGCAAGTGCCTCTTTCTTCTGTTCTACAATCCTGTTTATAGTAAGTCCTCAGATCGAAATGCAAACACATTTTATTGAGAATGGTCAGGAGCGTTGTATGTACAAAGTATCTTCCAAGGCATGATTGCTTGTCCATACTAAATAAAGGAATTCTCCTTCCTCTGAATTCCTGTAGAACTTATGCAAAAATTCCTTGAACCCTTAGTGTACAACATCTTGTTGTTTTATATTACTTGTTCCAATACATGCATCTCCAGGATCCTTGAACTCCTTCCAACAAGCATAGGCAGCTCTAATAAATACTTAATGAATTAAGTTGAATTGTGTATCTTGTTGCCTAAAGACTCTGGACATATTTCAAAAACATGAACTTTACCCTCCACTTCTTTGTATGCCCTTTTCTCTCCTCTTATCCCACCATCGTGCTCAAGAACTGATCAATATATATTTGATGATGTTCACAGTAAGTCATAGAGCAAAGCTGACCTTGACTTCTGATGCTTTGAGGAAACTTCGCAAGCTTCCTGTCCAGCCTGAACTTTGTGGTGATGGTACCACCAAAGGTCAGGACCCCTTCGCCAAGGCAGCTCTTGTCGGGAATATGCTGTTTACCAAGGATGAAATTTCAGGGTATTTTCTTTATATTGAGTTAGTCTGTCTTCCTTTAGCCTTCATTTTGATTTGAAACTTAGAGGAATATAAAATACTTAAATTCACTTTCTACCTGCCAGCCCATCACCTAGCCAAAGATAGCTCTTGAATCTATTTTTTCCATGATGAAAACCAGCCCCTTATGTGACATAATTTTCATTTCTTTGCCTTCCAGGTCTCTCTCTCTCTCTCTCTCTCTCTCTCTCTCTCTCTCTCTCTCTCTCTCTCTCTCTCTCGGAATCTTCTAATTCTCCTAAACGTGTGGGGTGCATATTATTAGCACATGTGAAAATGGAGCCATAGTGGGCCTCCCTTGTGTCTCAGCCTATGAAGCTATGGCAGCCACTGCAGCACGAGTTCTATCCATGGCCAGGGAGATTCCCACATGGCGCAGCAGACCTCTCCTGCCTCGCCCACTGCTCCCTTCAGCAGTGCATTTCAGTAGATCCACCTGTTCTGCTCCCCACTCTGTTTCTGGTGAATCTTCTCACCACTCCCCCCCACCACCTCTGGCCTACACCCCAGCTCTTGTATGCATAAATAAATAAATCTTTGGGGAAAAAAAATGAAAGAAAATGGAGCCATAGTGAGGACAAGAGAATTGTCTAAACAGGAAACAGCAGAGCTGGGATTGGAACCCAGAGTGCTTGGGCTCAGCTCCACGACCATCCCTGCCATTCTGCTCTGCCTCCCCAAGTGAAGTGGGCTCAGCCTGCTCAGTTCTGAGTTCATTTATCACCTGGACTGGACTGTTTTTGCCTATTTCCCCCCAATTTCATTTCCTTTCTCATTTTTATAATGAAAGAAGTTTACCTTCCTCCTAATGCTGATTAATACCCTGCTCCCCTTCTAGATGGTCTTCTTGCCCCTTCTGGTATAAGTCGTTTTCTTTTTGCTCTTTTGTTAAAAGAAATCTTTTTCTAGGATCGCATGGTGACAAGTCTAATTGGTCAAAGTCATGTCCAGACACAGGACTTGCCACAGTCATCACCACATGGTACATCAGGCAGAAACATGCCTACCTGCTAACACGCTTCCAAACAGCATGTGCCTGCGACTGCCTGGGCTGATGCTCTGATTACCTTGGCAACACAGAAAATAAACTGTGTTCTCAGAAACACTCTCCTTAGATTCAACTGGAAATCCCATTTGCTATTATAGTGCTTTACCCCCTCTAAAAATAGGACCTTTTGGTGAGAACTCTGTATTTTAGTCAATTCTCTTATATTTATAACAATTGCACAGCTTGAAGTATAGAAATAAACTCCATTTCAAATACTTTTCCCACCTGGACTCACACATTTCATTCAATCTGATCTGTGGCCAGGAGACTGTGCTCATGATCCCCTGGTTAGGGATGTGTTTGGAAGGTTCTGGAAGGTGGTGGACTCCAAGTAACTGAAGGTCAGTGGGGTGGACACAGGAAAGTGAGAACTAACAGGAACTCAGAGGAATAAACTGAAGTCCATGAAGGCAAAATGGAGCCCACATGAAACTCCCCAATAGACTGGAAGACGTCAGTGCCTTCCCACTAAACTACATGCAGACTGGCAGGGCATACAAAGACATGAGGGATGAAGTCCATTGGGATCTGGAGGTGATGTGACCTCATTACTATAACTCCCTCCCCTCACCTATGTCCTGCTCCAGAAATGAGCTGACAGATAAGCACCAACATACCAGCAAATTAGTGTGTCCCCTGTGGTTCTACACCCAACCTTCCTGTGTAATCACTGCTGCCTCCCTTCCACCTTGCAACCTAGCCCAGTAGCATACAGGGAAGGGGAATCTGGGAAGTGTAGTTCTAGCTTAGTTATGTCGATGGAGTATCAACCCCCCACGACGTCTTAAAAATGACTTAGAGATGATTATTTCAAATTCCAGGTGCTTTGGATGCCCTTAACAGTTAATTGTTTTTTTTTAAAGGTTTATTTATTTATGCACGAAAGCTGAGATGTAGGCCAGAGGTGTGGGGTGGTGAGAGGATTCACCAGATACAGAGTAGGGAGCAGAACAGGCAGATCTACTGAAGCACACTGCTGAGGGGAGCAGCGGGCGAGGCAGGAGAGGTCTGCTGCGCCATGTGGGAATCTCCATGGATGGTTATTGAACTCATGGTGCAGTGGCTCTGGATAGCTTCATAGTGCTGTGCTTAACCCCTTGTGCCACCAGGGAGGCCCAATAGTTAATTGTTTTGAGGCGCCTAGAGTCGATCTGATGTTCCTCTTTTACTGTAGGACAGTTGTTCTTAGTACTTCTAAGAGACAGTATCAGATTCTCAATTGTCTGACTAGGTCATGGAAAAACAAACCAACCCTCCTCAGGGGTTGTGTCATTTAAAAGAATGAAAGATGAAAGATCCAGCATCACCTAGCAAGTTCCAAAGCCCCGGCTTTCGGCACTGCCTCTGAACCTTTGTGTCTGCTCCAGGACCTGAGTGTGGGGCTCAAGGGCTGCATCCACAGACCATCGCTGTTTAGGCTGAGGGTGAGGCTGTGACACATGTGAAGTTGTCCCGGCCGTTGACGATAGTGATTTGCGTGTCCGTGAGTGTATGTGCATTGAAGGTGAGGAGGGGAGAAAACAGTTGAGAGAAAATATTCTTCCCCCTCACACCAGGAGAACTGGAAGCTTCTCCAGCTGCTAGTCCCCTGGGGAGGTGTGTTCTAGTGAAGCCACCTGGGCCACCAAACAGTGATGATTCCCACAGGTGTTGGCCGTGACCCAGGTATCACCTCCGCGTGCTGTGTCCTGCCCGACTTACAAGTTCAGGGCCACCATCCCTTGTCTTTGTGGCTAATGCCCTCCAGACCACCCTTCCCTCACAGCCACATCTTGACTGTTTTCCTTAGTTAGCAGCCTCCCTGATGGGAAGCTGAGAGAGAAGGAAAAAATGCAAGTCTCCCTTGATTAGAAGCTGGAGTCAGAGTGCTGGCAATGGAGAATGACACTGCTGGCTTGGATTATCCCTGGATTTTGATTGTTTTTCTTATTGTGTGTGTGTTTTCAAAGTTAAATTTGTGTAAGATTGTTCTGTCAGGGGTGTGTCCACGCTCTGACCTACATCTCAGTTTCAACTTATTTATGTGTTGAATTATTCCTTTAATAAATATTTAAGGCATTGGGGATACAACTAGGAATATAATGTGCTTCCTGTCCTTGAGTCGTGCCTGGAAAAGACTTGGGCTCATAGCACACGCATCAGTCATTATGATATAATATCATATTGTATGATATACTATGATATGGTAAAAGTCATGCTAAGCAATGCCCAGGCTACTAGCATGTTGTAAAGAAGGAACTTCAAGTGTGGGGAGATTAATTGGGGCCTCTTGAAGGAGGCAATATCTGAGCTCAGTTTACTTTTGTGCTATTATAACTATGCAGATGACTCCATGGGCAGGTGGAAAGGGGTGTCTTTTTCTGTGTAATAAATTACTCCATAACTCAGCTGTAGAAACACAATGGTTTGCTTGTTCCCGAATCTGCAGTTTGGCTAGGCTGGGCAGGGATGACACATCTCTGCTTCTGTGATATTGGCTGGAGTCGCTCAATGAAGTCTAGAAGATGCAAAATGGTTTTACTTATGTTTGGTGCCTTAATTGGTGAGGCTGAAATGGTTGGGATCGGCCCAGATCTCTCTCTCTCTCTCTTTTATCCCTAAGGTTATCACTGTTCTCTCCACGTTGCCTCTTTCTCCTGCAGGATACTTAGATTTCCTTACAAGGTTGCTGGCTTCCAAGAGGATGAAAGTAGAAACTGCCAGACCTCAGAAGGTCTGGGACTAGGGTTAGCATGGTGTCATTTCCAAAGCTTTGTACTGCTCAGAACTGGCCATAGGAAGAGCCCAGATTCAAGGTGATGGAGAATTTGCTCTACTTCTTGATGGGCAGGCACAAATTGGTGGTGGCCACCTCTGCAGACACTCTACAACAGGGGATAAGACGTGGATAAGACCTGGTTTCTTTCATAAAGGAGTTCACAGTCTATCCACCAGTAGAATAAGAGACACACACACTGAACAGAGTGTAATAAGCCCTTGAACTCTGCAGCTGACCTCTTGGGGGCTGCATGCAAAACTTGATCCCTAAGTGGGTCTGTGTGCAGATTTAAGAATCTGTCTGGTTACCTGACATTGACCTTCAGGGCAGTAGAAATCTCCCCTTAGAATGTTGTGGTTGCTTCCCCTTGCAGGGTGTTTGTGGCACAGAGAGAGAAAGACAGAGAGACAGACACAGAGAGAGAGAGAACGCGAGCGCGTGCACACGCGTGCTGGGGAGAAAGCTGGGAGTTTATTGTGTTCATAGGATAAGTTATATGAACTGCTTATTAATTTTTTTTTAATTATTTCTTCTACCTATTTGGTTTGAGACATTTAAACGTTAACCTGGTAACTGAGTGGTAGGGAAGCAGCAATTTTCCTAGTCATTGCACTTGCTCAGTGGCTGTTATCCTCAAGAAGGACCTAGGAGTTGCACTGGTTGGCTCAGCCAGTTTATAAGCAGTCTTTCTTTCTTTTTTTAAAGATGTATTTATTTATGCATACAAGAGCTGGGGTGCAGGCCAGAGGTGTGGGGTGGTGAGAGGATTCACCAGAGACAGAGTGTGGAGCAGAGCAAGCAGACTGAAATACACTGCTGAGGAGAGCAGCAGGAGAGACAGGAGAGGTCTGCCGCACCATATGTGGGTTAGCTGCCAGGTTGGGGATCGAACTCACGCAGCAGTGGCTGGTGATAGCTTGAGAGTCCTGAGACTTCACCCTTTGCACCACTAGAGAGGCCCCCAGTCTCTCTTTTTAAACCTCCACTGGCAACCTCCAGTTACCATCTCTGCTCTTCTAGTCAGTGTTCTTTTCCTAATCAGGTCTCATCTGTGCGCAAAAGTGACCCCTTGTGGTTTGCCCGGGGCCCTGCATCCCAGGGGGCTGGCTCCTGCTTCTTCGTGTCCCATTGCTGGAGAAGCAGCCTCTCCCTTCTCGCTCATGATGCTGCCAGCATGTTGGAAGCATAAATCGAAAAGAACAGTCTGTTTGCCAAGGGAATGTGTCTATTCAGAAACATATAGCTCAACACAACTTCTCTGAGAGGGAAACCGCAGCATCTGCCAGCCCCTGAAGCTGCTCACAGCTTTCCCCGTTCCGGTAACAGCCGGTAGGGCTGTTTCATCACAGCAAAGTGGTTATTCTGGAAAAGAAGAGCTCAGGCCTCAAACAGACATCTGATCTAAGAGTAGAAGATTTAAAGTACTGGCACGCTCGACCTCAGGGAGTGAGATTTTAATGATGTTTACATGTCCAGGATATTTAACTGAAGAAATCTGCTGGTAGCAGAACCTGAGATAAATTAATGTTCAGTGGTAGTGGAACCTACTGAGATGAAACCCACAGAATATTTCATCATATAAATATTTATTGATTGCATAATATTTATTGTATATCTATTGTATTCAAAGGACTGTGCTAGATGACATAGGAAAGTTAAAGGTACTTTGCTAAGGGCTTGATTTTCCCCTGCTGAGTTTAGGAAACAAGTATCAGTGTTTCATTAAACCTATTTTGGTATCCTGTGGCACTTTTAAAATTGGGGTGAGAATATTTAACATAACCTCTACCCTCAACAAATTTTTGAATCTGCAATGCAATACTGTGAACTCCGCGCCAGATATAATCATCTCACCTTACTGGAAGTGTCCCTGTTGAGTGACAACTCCCCGAACCCCCTCCTCCCAGCTCGTAACAACCATCTTCTCTCTATCACTATGTGTTCGAGTCTTCTAGAGTCCTCACATGAGTGGAATCATGCAGCATTTGTCCTCCTGTGTCTGGCTTATTTCACTGAGCATAACGCCCTCAGGCTCATCTATGTGTTACAAGGGAGGGGTTTTGAAAGCCATGTCCCAAGATCCACTAGAGAGAGCTCCACTCACTCCAGAAGAGGAGGTCTCCAGGCTCCTTCCTCAGTCCTCTAATCTCTGTGTCCCTCTGGCTTCTGAGATGGACAGCAAGCTAGAGTATCCCCAATATTGCATATGCCAGGGAGAAAATGAGTTTGGCTGCTACATGATGGTGGTAAATGTGGGTGTCCAGTTTGCTTTTAATCATCCCACTGGTGACAGTTTTTACAGCTGATGCCTTTACTGACTGGCCTGTTGCATTTTTCCTACTATCCAAATGCTGACCTGGGAAAGAATATTTTCCTCATTACCGAGGCTTAAACAAGGGCCCAGGTTTCTCAGGCACTGGGACTGGCAGAGACTCTCAGCGAGGAGGAGGCAGCAGCATTTACAGTGTTTTTCACATTTATTTGGTTATAAAACTTCCTTCTGGCCCCCGCCAAGAGTGACTCATATGTTCTGTAGCAGTACTATTCAGAGAGTATTTTGTAAGAATTTTTTTAGAATTTTATTTTTCAAGCAATTCATTTTTATGGTATGTTGAAAAAATATCAGTCTGTCATACACTGGAAATTTAAAAAATTGTCACCACATATAGTTTGAGGAACAACACTCTCTAGCACACTTCGTGATAGGCGACTCGAATACCGTACACATTCTGGCACCTCTTCTGAAATTCCTTTTCTGCAATTTCAGTTTCTTTATTGCAACTTAAAAGTATGGGGGAAAACTCTGACTAGGATTGAAGCTACCAGAGGGGTATGGTGGAGCTGAGGAGCATGGGGGAGGGGTGTCCAGTAGACCGCCGTGGAGGGGGATTATGGGTGTTTTGATAGTAGGTATAATGTGGTAACACATTTGAAGAAGTGTGAACCTGTACTCCTTAGTCACATAGTGTTGTAAACCAGGATTTTTACCTCATAAAAGATAGCACAATTTTAAAAAAGAGTGGGGGGATTAACTCCTCATGGAGTTAACTTCCATCAATGGGAGACTGGAAATAGACAGTAGAGGGCAGAGTGCTTTGCTCACCATTTTCTCTACATAGCCTTTCTGGAGAAACACCACATGCCAAATGGACACCTTTGCCAGACCCCGTTCTGTCTCTGTGGCTTGTCTTCAGCAGTAGCCAGAGTGGTAACATGTTGCCTCATATCTTTCCTTGCCTCAGTTTATTTTTTCCTGCTTTAGATTGGCATCTCACAAACAAAGTCTGAGACTCTTTTCTAGTGAACCCCCGTTGAACAGCTATAGATAAGTGTCTCAGAAGCTTTCAGGAGGATTTCTCCCATATGTAAAGATAAACAAATAGATATAAATCTAAAAGTGCAGATTTTTGAAGACCCTGGACCCTCATCCACTCATGAATCATGTTTTGAGGGCCTACAGTACACTGGGGTGGACAGGAGCTGGAGTCAGTGAAGAGTGACACCTGATTCCAGGGCTAAGGAGACCACTTGCAGTGTAGGATGCAGGCAAGGATAGGCAGGTATGAGGAGAAATGCCCCAAAATGTTGGGCAGTGAGGTGGGCGCCAAAGCCTCAGGACCAGAGCCTGGTCAGCAGAAGACTTTCCAGTTCCATCTTGAGTGATTTCAGTAAGTCACATGGGGCAGGATGCGATGGAGATGGGCACCTTCCAGGATGGATATGGCCAGTCCTGGCACCTTCATCAGAGACTCAAGAATCAATTGGTATGACTGGTGCGTAGGTATGAGGTGGTGAGCAGGGGCAACGAGTTAGGAGCCTGAAATGCAGACAGAACAGAGATCAGGGAGACTCAGAGAGCCTGCTAAGAGCTCCACTGTCACCCCAAAGGCAACGGAAAGATGTCAAGTAGAGGGCTGATGTTAGAATTTAAAAATGTGTCTGCAATGTCTATCACATTTGTTAGGTAAAGAGCACAGCACTGGGTATCTGATGATAAGCCGCAGTTCCTAAAAACCCACAAGGGAAATGGAAATAGAGAAGTTTACCACCCAGAGGCTGGGGGTGGGGCGTGCATGGTGCTCCTTGAGGAGCCACACGGAGAGGTCAAAGCAGGGAGAGTGGTAGACCTGCAGCATTCACCTGTGGATGAAGTCTGTGGATGGAGTGTTTGGGGTTCCTATGCAAAGGCCAAATCAATTAATTCAGCCCCAGAAGTGTGGGATTTTGGCAAGTTCCACTGGGCGCATTAGGGAAGGCTATGGCATGGAGGGAGGCTTGTTCTCAAGGCCTGGTGGGGAAGTTTCACAGGCAACATAAATTTGCTTGGAACTCTGCAGGTTATCTAGGCAGGTGCTTGCATGAGGGCCTAATGTCAGGTAGGATTCCCCCAGAGCCACCTGGCCAAACAAAATGCACTATCTTGGAGTAGTTCGGCTAAATATAGACAAACACTCTTCTTTTCAAAAGACAGAGCCTAATTCTTCTTCTCTGGAATGTAAACAGATTTTGTGACTCAGTTGTATTGGATAGAAATTGTTGGAAATGACATGAGTGATTTCTGAGGCAAGGTTAGGACAGGCATTTCTGCTCCTGACTGACTGTCAGGGTTCTTGCCTGTGAAACTCTGGGCCACCACGAAAGATGTCTGAATGCCTTGCAGCTGCCACACTGGAGGGGCCATATGAGAATACACAGGGTTGCTCAAGGCACCCCCAAATCAGGGTGCCAGTCTTGGGATCTCAGCCCAGGCACTGTCTGACTAGAACACAACAAGAACCTGAGTGAGAACTGTCTTGCTGAGCCCTCTCAGTCTCCAGAGGCATCAAAGAGAATCCCAACAGATTGCTGTTACTGTTCTCAGTGGCTGTTTGGGATTGTTTATTATGGGTCTAGATAGTCGATACAGATAGCATGCTGGGGGCTGCAGCTTAGAAACTCACTCAGGTTACAGTGAAGAATGAAGACAGAGGGTACAACCATGGACAAAAATGCTCAGTTCTCAAGCCAAGAGGCTCCAGAACTACTTGGGCGACTTGTTGGTTTTTCCTGATTTGGAAGTTATCCCTCTCCTGTGAAGTAGCCTAATTAGTACTCTATGGGATTATTGAAAACCTACTTTAACCCAAGAAAATCAGCCAATGGAGGCCCCTGGGTATAAATCAGTTTGGCAAGTTGGAATGCTTAGCCCAGATTTGCTCAGACAGGGAACTTGTGAGAGGACTGGGTCTCTCATACACAGCTCACATGGGGGAGGAGAGAGGGCCCAAAGTTCAGCCAGACCACAGAAATACCCATTGTAGCTTTGGTTTTGTGCCAGACGTAGTCCTGAATGCTGTACGAAGATGCCCAGCAGAGGTCATGAGAGTCAATCAGTGTCTTAGTTGAGCTGCTATAACAAAAATATGATAGGGTGGTTTAAGGAAAAAAACTTCTGTTTTTCACAGTTCTGGGGGCTGGGAAGTCCAAGATCAAGGCACAGTCAGAGCAGTACCTAGTGAAGCCCATTTCCTTGTTCCTAGATGGTTGTCTTTGGCTGTGTTCTCATATGGTGGAGGGTGAGAGCACTCTCGGGTCTCTTTCACGAGGGCACTAACTCCATTCCTAAGGGCTGCATCCTCATGACTGCTGGCCTCAACTAAAGCAGTTAGTTATTTGAAACAACAAACAGGGCTTACTCAGAACAACAGAAGAGTGGCAGATAGAGTGTGAGGTAGTCAAAGTGGTCTCCTTCCTCTCAACTTCCTCCCAAAACAACCTGAACCAGCTCTGGAGGGCCACCCTTTTGGTTCACCAGAAGGGGGAACAGTGGGAGCTGGGAGCTGTGTTGGGTCCTGTCATATGCTGATTAACGATGGGGGAAAATGAAGTACTGTGGATGGGTGGATACAAAGCTTCAGTCAAGTAGGATGTGTGTGTCCCATGCACTGTTGTACTGGGGTTAACAGTGTGGTAGGGGGCACTTCAACATGAGTGGGTTTCAAGTTAAGTGTCTTACTATGAACAAAGGGACACAAGGAACCTCTGGGAGGGCTTTGATTTGCCTGTTATTTTGTGGTGATAGTATCATGGGTGTTTGCCTATGTCCAAACTGATGAAGCTGTAGGCATTAAGTATGTGCCATTCTTTGCAGCTGAATTATTTCTCAATAAAGCTGTTAGAAAATGAGTTGTCCATTTGGGTATATAAAGCAGGTTGTTTGTCCCCTGCACAGCACAGTGCTCACTCACTCTCTCTCTCTCTGTCCTTTCCTCTCTCCCCCCAGCCACTTTCCCTTATGCTCTGGATATCCATTCGCTCCTCTGGACCCCTGGCTCCACCCTGGGGCTCCTGGAAAGAGCTTTTTTCTTCTTCATCTTCACAATTCTCTAGTGCCTTGTAAAGCGACTGACACATAGTAAATTGTCAAAAAATTGAATTTGCCTGGAGGGGGAGCTTATAAAAGAGAAGGTGGGGTGGGCATTTGAGTACATGAATGAATGAAAGATTGCCCGAACGTTGCTGAGCACCTGCTTGGTAACCTAGGTGCACTCCTAGGAATCCTCTGGGGGCAGCAAAGTGGCACCGGGCCCTCCCCTTTAATACTGTGGGCACACGTTGGCAGGAGAACCAGCCGAGTCCGTGGTTGAGTTTCGGCTGTGCTGTGCTGTGGGCTTGAAGGAGGTTGTTCTGGAGACCTTTTGTAATGCTGACTGTATCTCCTTTGCCAACACAAGGAAAAGAAGCGTTTTCAGTTTGGGCCAGCAATTCATACTTACAGCCTCAGATTGCAGAGCCGGGGATGTAGAAAACAGCTCTAAATGTTAGTTGTTATAAATGATGTTGTGCTGTTGAGTTTTATTGTGACTGCACTTTCTGAACCCCAACTGAAGTAAGAGAAGGAAAATTCCACTCTGTTTAAAATTGGGTTATGGCAGTCAGCTTCTGCCCTGTTCACTCTGCTTCTCCCTCCACCCTCTGTGCTTCCACCTGTTACCCAATTAACACCCCATTATGCTGAACACCTGTGAGGAAGCCATTAGCTTGCTCTTTTCCAGCTCTAGCTGCTGCCTCACTAACCCGCCTCGTCCACTGCCAGGGTTTGCAGGTGATTGCCTGCAGGAAAGCTTTAGGGTTTGCTGAGCTTTCCCTGGGACTAGAAATTAATGTGGTAATTAATGCAAATATATTTGCAGAAGCTTCTCTCTTGGGTCCTAATCAGAAGATCTGACATTTCTTCAACTTTGAAAATATAAGAGTGTGTGTGTGTGTGTGTGTGTGTGTGTGTGTGTGTGTGTGTGTGTGTGTTGGGGGTGGGTGGGCAGGAGCAGGCTGGCTAAAGGGAAGAGACAAGGAGACAAGGAGAGGGGCCAGTGAGAAACAGAGATGTGACCATAGGGAGACGGAGGGAGAAAATCAGCTTCCTAATATTGACACAGTGAGAGGGCAAGTTCACTGACACAGCTTTTGCAAGCTCACCTCTTACCTTCTCACGTGTCAAGGGAGGAAAGTGAGGTCTGGTAACCTTGTTTCTCCTTCCATGCAGAAGACTGACTAGCTCTTCTGTGGCTCCCAGGCGCCTTGTACCTTTCTACAGTAGCTCTCAAGGCCTTTGTTGACTCATCTACAGGTAATCTGGATGCCTGCAGTGGACTTGTGCTAACTCCCCACAGGCTAGCCTGCTGGCCAAAGGCTGTAAACAGGAAGTTGCACTTATGACATCCCTGTCTGTAGAAACTCAAGGCTGGGGTCCTCCCTGGAGGCACAGCGGTTGAGCGCGCTGCGCTGTGGAGCTGTCAATAGCGCGTGATGCGAGTTTGATGCCAGCCAGGGAGAATCCCACATGGTGCGGCAGACCTCTCCTGCCTCGCCCGCTGCTCCCCTCAGCAGTGTATTTCTGATCTGCCTGTTTGGTCCCCACTCTGTCTCTGGTGAACCCTCTCGCCGACCCATGCCTCTGGCCTGTACCCCAGCTTGTATGTATAAATAAATAAATCTAAAAAAAAAAAAAAAGAAACTCAAGGCTGGAGGAGAGCTCAGAGAAGTGCTTCTCAAGCGCAGTGTACCAGTGAACCACCTGGGGTGCTGGAGACAACATAAGCTCTGCCTTTGGGGCACCTGGGGTGGAGATGCTGCATTTTAACAAGCTCCTATGCTGCTGGACCACACTTGGGTGGTGAGACTATAGACCAGTTTCACTGTGAGTCAGTGTACGGGTTGGCTGCTTCCCACACAGGCCTGGCTTCTATTACCACTCGTCAGGCTTCATTGCATAAGACAGGGCTGGCCAACACGGAGACTGGAGTCAGTGGGCCAGGGTTTATTTGTGCATTGAGCCTGCTCATTGAATCTTAGTTTGACTCTGAACCTTCCAGAGTCATCTGTAGTGGTTGACGCTGACCGTGAATCAGTGTTGTCACATCTGGTAAGCCTGTTTCATACTGACAACACTGATATTCCAGATCCTAAGGGGGTAGAAACTGTATTGTTCTGAGATAAAAATGAATAGGAAAGGAAGTTGGAATACCAGGGTTGAGTCAGCAGAGACTCTGACATTTTCTTCTTTTAAATATTTATTTATTTATTTATGCATACAAGAACTAGTGTGCAGACCAGAGGTGTGGGGTAGTGAGAGGATTCACCAGAGACAGAGCAGAAAAGGCAGATCTGCTGAAGTACACTGCTGAGGTGAGCAGCGGGTGAGGCAGGAGAGGTCTGCTGTGCCATGTGGGAAGCTCCCTGGCTGGGTATCGAACTCGTGCTGCAGTGGCTCTGAAGAGCTCCATAGTGTTGTGACTTAACTCCTTGTGCCACCAGGGAAGCCCAGACTGATGGTTTCTAGCAAAATGCTTAACCTTCCTGGGCCTGAGTTTTGTCAAGTGATAAATAGGATAACATCACACCACCTCTTTTGAAGGGTTGATGGACAAAGAAAATAACCCCTAAAACCGTAACTGCAAGCAAGACGCTTGAGAGTGCTTACAAAGTGGTATTATTCAGGAACAAAATACATGTGCTTATTCTCTGCAGAATAAAACCAAAGAACAAATATGTGTACATTGCTCTGTGTAAATAAAAGACTGAGTAGTAGAGTCTGGCTGTCCCATGGCAATGGAGATTGGGCTTCTTTTCTAATTATCAGGGTCTGTATTTGGACAAGTAGGATGTATTTCTGGGGATAATGAGACAGAACAATTAATATATGAAATGTCTTGAAAAATCTGAACTTTTGGTTTCTTTCTAACTAGGCTACCTCTCTGCTCACACACCGGTTTCCCTGTCCATTCAAGGAGGCAGACATTTCTCAAGACTTCCGAGTCCACTTTGAGAAGCTTTTTCACTTACGGTTATGGAACTCCAGGGAGCCGCCAATTTCTGAGTCCACCTGGCTCTGCACAACTGTCCTGTGAGTCAGATCATGGAATTTGTGAATCCAAGAGCTGGACGGGTCCCTCGAGATTGTCCCGTCATTTTCCAGATGAGTTGGTGTGGCTGGCTAAGACCACACTGCTTGCAGGAAGAGCTGGGCCTAGGATGCTTGAACTGAGCAAAGGCACCTTCCCCTATGGCTTATTGCCAGTCATTGCTCAAAAACTTAGAAAAACTCAGAAGATTTCTCCCATGTGGGTAGTAGACTGCACTTTAAAAACAAGTCACCTTGGCTGCTCTTGGGTCTGTGGTTCGGACCACCCAGTCACCTAGGCTAATGCATCATTCTCCAATGAAAAGTTTGTGGTCCAGCATCAGGAAATCCAATAAGATACACTGGGGATTGAGGTGGAGGAGTAGGTCCAAGGAGAATCCCTTTATGGCAAGTCTCTTTGCTGTTTTCCTGTCTATGGTCAATGTTGTGACCTAATATACCTACTACTGTTATTATTAGTGGTACTGATGAGTTTTTAATGAGATATTAATACGTAAGCAGGATTCTTTTTTATTCACATAATATTGGTTTATAAAACTAGTTAGGTTTCAAATTTATAGCCTTTTGACCCAACATCTGTGTGTACTCCCTTATGTTTCCCACCAGAATTCTAGTTTCCATCCATCACCATACAATTAACCTCTTTTACCCAATTTATCTATCCTCTTCTTCCTCCTTCTCTGGTAACCAACATTTTGTCCTTATAATCTGAAAGCTTGTTTTGTTTAGTTCATTTATTTTGCTTCTTTATAGACCACACATGAGTGAAATCATGCCATGATTGTTTTTTACATCTCAATTATTTCACTGAGCATAATACCCTCTAACTCCATCCATGTTGTGGCAAATGTCAGAATTTCATGTCTTTTTAATGACTGAGTAGTATTCCATTGTGTAGGTATACCATATCTTCTTTATCCAATCATCAGTCAAAGATTGTTTTTCATTCTTGGCTATTGTGAATAGTGCTGTATATGGGAGTGTGTGTGTGTGTGTATATATGTGTGTGTGTGTATGTATATATATACACACATACACACACACACTCCCATATACTCCCACACACACTCCCATATATATATATGTGTGTGTGTGTGTGCGCATGTGTGTGTGTGTGTGTGTGTATATATATATATATATATGTTCTTTGGATATGTGTTCTTTGGATAAATACCCAGCATGGGATAGTTGGGTCATATGATATTTCTATTCTTAATTTTTTGCAGGAAACTCCATACTGTTTTCCAGAGTGGCTGCATCATAATGGTGTACGTACCCACCAACAGTGTACAAGGCTCTCCTTTCCTCCATGTTAGAGAATTTGGTGGCAATTTTAACTTGCCTAAACATTTTTACAAGACAACTGAGTTCTTCCAGTTCTGAGTCCACCATAAACTGATGGCATGGCCCTAAGACAAAGATTCCACCTTCCTGAATTTCATCATTTTTTTTTTTTTACAATGGGTTCCACTGCTGCCTCCAGAAGAGGAGCTATTAAAGGGGATGATGGAATTTTGAACAGAGCTGACATCTTCTGTATGAATAACAAATTGACTTCATGATTGTACTTGACAGACGGATATCACCATGAGTTAAGTTTCCCCTCCTCCTTGCCATTTTTTTTTCTTTTGTGAGCAACTCAGAGCACGTTTAACTTTGTCTTAATCTGCTTGTTCCTTATGTTGGGTCCATACTGACAATCTGAATTTGAGATTAGCAAAAGGGGAACAAGGCTCTCTTCTGAAGGGGTTAGCCTAGCCATAAGTCTGCAAAATGGAACCCACTTATTTTAAATCTCTCTCAGGTTCTGACAGTTGCACAGAACACTAGGTTTACTATGGACACCCATGTTTCATGTCTGAGAAGGATGACTACACAGTTCTGTAGTCCCCCAAGTTTGCTGCACTTTAGAATCATCATGGAGCTTTTACAAATGCTGATGCTTAGGCTGACCTCCACCCCAGTTAGGGCAGGATGTCTGGCTGGGAGCTGGGGTATCAGAACTGGGGGATGTCAACGTGCAGGAAGTGTGTGACTCAATGAGATGAGCCACGGGTCTCAAGTCTATAAAGAGAACAGTATCTTTGGCCTCTTTGTTTCCCTTTGATTTTTATGGAAGAGGATGAGGGGCAAAAAGCTGTAAAAGACACAAGTCAGAGAAGTCTGAGTGAGATGAAAGGTTGGATTAGAGGAGATATAAAGAAAGGAGGAGAAGCAGAGGAAGGGAAGAAGAGTGGAGAAACTCAGAGGTGTCTATTGCAAGAAGGTACCTGTACCTTCAGGTTAAAGAACTTGAAATGCCTAAGAGGTGCTGGGGGGTTGCCAAGGAGGAGGATGGTGTCCCTGAGAAATATGGCAGGAGGTGTGTGGTGGAGGGAAACATCAGCTGCTGCCGTGTGGGTGTTCCTGCAGAGAGCGCGTTGGGGGACTTGGTTACTAAGAGCAGGCAATCCTTTCTGAAACATCTCTTGAATTCCTCAGATGGAATTAAGGCTTGAGGTGCAATTTATCCATTTATTATGAGACAGATAACACTTAAGCTTTTGCCTGCTTGGCTATGTCCTACTGAGTTGCTTGTGTTGGCCGACGTCTGGAGAGAAAATTATTCCTTTCTAGTTGGAAAAAGGAATTAGCTGTTCCCTGGGGGCTCTCCCCTGGGGTAACTCTTCCCTGGGGAAGCTGAGAGAGAGGTTATTAGGTACTCGGGGACAGCATTGGAGGCTGCAGACTTTCCTCACTAACGGTTCAGCATCAACGAGAAGAGAAGGCTCTGGAGCCAGGCAGCTAGTTCTGGGGTGCTGGGGGTCACAGGATGTGGGTCATCGGCAAAGCTTCTAATACACATTCTCATGCTCATTATCTTACTATGAAGATAGATTTCCTGATTGTTCCTGGGGGCTGGTTTCATCTCATGTTTTCTATCAGGAAGTTCACGGTCGAGGGCAGACATCTGTAGGGTTCATCTTTTCATTAACCATATTGGAAAGAGTCACATTTCTTTCTCCCAGTCTTGGACTTGGTGTAGTTCTGGCTTTGCACTGGGGTTCTCCATGTGGGACCTTGAGTTATTTCTCTATCAGAAGGAGAAGACTGGACTGGAATGGTTGGTTTACAAACTGTGACCCAGAATATTAAGATATTCTTCAGAACTTTCTGTGGCATTTAAAGAGAAGACGGTGGAAGCTTAGAGAGTTCTCCTCACATTACTCATTTCTTCAGGCAAAACAGCTCGCACTTCCCCTTTCCTCTGCTTTACATATTAATTAGTGATTTCTTTTTTCTCCACACTGTCTCTCTTGTTCTCTATTCCTTCCTTCTTTCCTTTTTATTTCTTAGTTACACGTTCATAGTTAAATAAAAATTGAAAAACACGAGAACCTTTGTAGTCTTAAATTCTGTGCTTCTGATTTCCCCTTCCATCACTGTTTTGTAATATTAAAAGTCAAAAGAGATATGACAAATCATAACGAGTCCTCATCAGCAAAGCTGAAAACTTTCCCATTTCTTCACACCCCATTTCTGCTGAGTTCCTCCCAGTCTGTGGATGACCGCACATTTGCATTATAAACTTGCTGTTGTTCTTGCACATTTTCTTGTCCTTGTATATTACATGCCCCCCCCCCCGCCAATGTCATTTTCTCAAAAATAAACGGCTTCACCTATAATAACGTGGAGCGATTTGCTTTCTCTTCTAGAGATTGAATTTATTGGAGTGACCCCACCCCCAGCCTTAAACAGCAAAAGGTAACACTAGACAAAAGAGGAAAAGGAGCCTCTGTTTCTGCCACTTTCTCCCATGCCTGGTGTTAGGGTCCGCTCAAACTCCGGACTCCTTCTCTGTTCAGTCCAAATCACAGTTTGATTATTTGAATTGTTGGGGGAGAAAGGACAGAATGCACAGATAGGTTTTTACAGACCCCCCCCCCCCCATCAGATCAGAGAGAGCTAAGGACTACAATCCCATGATGCCATCATCACCAAAGGGAGGATACTGGGAACTGAGGGTGGAGTTGAGCAGCCATATTTGGATATATATGACCAGACGTGGGATGGGGGCGCTCTCCTGGATGTTGGCAGCGTCAGTGCGCCATTAGGATTCCAGCTCAGCGGAACTGGTAGGACGCATTCACCAATTTATTCTTTTTCCCTTCCCTTTTTGTAACTAACCCCTTTATTAATTTTATTGTGTGTGTCTGCAGTTAAAGCACATGGGTGAGGACCTACAGACAGGTACCCTATTTTATATTGGGGTGCCCTGTAACAGAATCACAATGAGATGAAAATACCAGGACAGCAAAATGTGGCATCCAGAAATGCCTCCATCTCACACGCACCGTTCCTGCCCTGTTTCTGAAGGGACAGAAGTCAAACAGCTTTATTTTCTGAAGGTTTGTTCAATAATGGGCAAGAAAAACTTCTCTATCCAAAGGAGCTGTTTAAAAATAGCAAGTTGAGATGAGATGTCCCAGTACAACTTGCTTCTGATTATGTAAGAGACTGAGGTGTGAATAGCACAGCTAGCCTACTACTCTGCACTGAGAAGAAGAAGAAGAACCTGAAGGACATGGTGTCCTTCAGGTGGACCACGGCTGTTATAGCGGATGTGGCTGCAGATACTGCAGCTGCCTCCTCTGTCACCAGTCTACAGGGACCAAGTAAATCAAATCTACTCTGGGGCCCTGGTGACGCAGCGGTTGGGCGCTGCGCTGTGGAGCTGTCGGCAGCGGGTGATGCAAGTTCGACGCCCGGCCGGGGAGAATCCCACATGGGGTGGCAGACCTCTCCTGCCTCACCCGCTGCTCCCCTCAGCAGTGTATTTCCATCCATCTGCCTGTTCTGCTCCTCACTCTGTCTCTGGTGAACCCTCTCGCCGCCCCACACTTCTGGCCTGTACCCCAGCTTGTCTGCATAAATAAATAAATCTTTAAAAAAAAAAAAAAGCACCTGGATACAGATCTTTGACAAAGTAGTCTCTGTGATACCCCTAATTTCTTCCACAAGGGTGAAAACTGTTCTCCAATAATACCTATTCCTTCTGTATTTGTTGCCCATTTATTAAAAAAATGAGAACAGCTAATATTTTTGTTAATATTATTGTAGTTGTTGTTTATCAAAGAAATGTGTCCTAGGTTTATTTATTCATTCTAACTTTTTCCTTTATTAATTTTGGCCTTTTACTTGCATTAATAATTTCATCTATGTGAAATTATTATGTTATCCATGTCATCTTTTTATTATTGTTATTTTCAAATGTTTTATAACCTAGGTATATTTCTTCTTTGACTCAAGAGTGGTTTAGAAGGGTAGGATTTTCCCTTCTCAGTAGAATCTTTTATGTATCTTTTATGTTATATGTTTCATCACTTTCAGAACTTTCTCACAGTATCTTAAATAGAGTATCAGCAGGTGATTGGGGTGGGTAACCTGAGTCTCACGGAACTGGCAGGGAGGGAAGTTACCAATTTTTTTCTTCTCGTATCTCCAGGCCTGGGCTCAGCACAGCCCCAAATCCAGAAATAGGCACTAGAATGTGGACAGAGAATTCCAGAGTTCCCTAGTTCTGTCCTGGAGGGTGGATGGTGACAATAAAAAGGAGAGCAGGAGTTAGCCATGGGTGATAGAAATATTTTGCACTCAGGCTGATATGGGGGTTACCTGGACATACACCTGTGTTCAAATTCAAAGGCCGATACACTGAAAGAAATAACTGTTAGAATATGATTTTTAAAGTCAGCAATGTTAACAAACTTCATATAACGGATATACATATATTTACTATAAAATTATTTCAACTAAAATGTGGACTTGGCATTTCTCATGTCATGGAAGGGAATAGCACCAATGCCTGGACTTCTGTGTTGGCTGCTGTGACAGATCAGAACAGTCGGGTGACTTAGCAACAGAAATGTGCTTCCTCCATTTGGAGAGGTTGGAAGTCCAAAATCAAGAGGGTGGCAGGTTCGGTGTTTTTTTGTTTTTTTAAAATTAATTTATTTAGATATATTTTATATCATTAATTTTTGTACAATATTTGCTTTCTCCTCTCAGGTATAGTCCCCGAAAAATTCCCATCACCAATTCACCCTTGCACCATCACCATAGTCCCTTGTGGTTTGGTGTTTGGTGAGGATACAGTTCTGGGTTCAGAGACACTGCCTTCTCTCTGTGTCTCACACAGCAGTAGGGGTGTGTGAACTCTCTGGGGCCCTTTTATCAGGGCACTGACGAAATCCCATTCAGAAGGCCTCCACCCCCGTGACCTAATCACCTCCAAAGTCCCACCTCCTAACACCATCCCATTGGGGCTTAAGGATTTCAACACGAATCTGGGGGGAACAAGCATTCAGTCTACAGTAGCCGCTCCCAGAAAGCCTCACGTAATCTCCCCGGGAAAGCGCAGGCACCCACCTCCCAGTGAGCTCCTGGGGGCAGTGGGCATGGGAGAGGAATGACCAGCCGCGAGGACAGGGCCCGTGGACAAGCTGAGCTGCGGTCTGGCCCCTCTTCTCTTCTTGGCTTCCTCTGGGGTGTCTTCCCAGCTGCACCCACTTCCTGATTTTCTCGCCTAATCGATCAGGCACCTGAGCCACATGCTTTCCTCCTGTTCTTCTCTAACAGGCAGAGTCTTCTCACACGGGAAACTTAGGTCTCACCTGATCCTGTCCTGTTTGTGTGTATGCACTTGGACCTGCCTTATATTTGTGGTGTGCACATTCCTGCCTGCTTTGGCTGAGGTAGTTTTCTCTCTTCCAGAAATCTCTTCTACCTGTTCTTACTCAATAACCCCATTCTCCACTACCTCAAGTGTGGATACCGGAGCCATTCCCTGAAGGACTGTAAGCACTGAGGTCCTGGCCGTGTGAAAGGGGCCTTTGTGCCGCCCACACGTGATAGTGGTGATGACGAAGAGGAGGATGGAGGAGAATTGTACTTAAGGATTCAGAAGTGGACAGTAGGAAGAAGCCAAGGAAAATGGGCAGGAAGAGAATCCCAGGGGTGGTGTGGGCTCCTGGAAAGAATCCTGGTGAGAGCAGTACACTGTGTCTATTGTGTGCAAGCCTGGGCTCTTGGGTGAAACTCTGGGGCTTGGGCCATCACTTAATGTCGGGGTTCAGTTGCACCATTTAGAGAAACTGAACTAGAAAACCTGCCAGCAATATCCCCCTCCTAACCCCTGCCAGTTCTGCGATTCCAATGGAGGATTATGTAAGTCTAGGAGGGAGAGGCTATTATTAGTCATTTTCACATTATTGGGAATTAATTCAGCATGCTTGTTTTCTGAGAAACTGATAAAGCCTGACAAGGACGAAAAATGAATTTTGAGAGGAATGCAGGGCTAGCATTTAGATGCACGGGATGTTTTTAAGGAAAGGTTCGATCGAGAGGATGAAACCCTACAAGAAGGGGCAGGTGAGGTTGTTACCTTCACTGCCCAGCCCAGCAACGAGGACAAGACACGCGCAGGACTGGTCCAGCCGCTAGGGAGCTGTCCTCAGGCCCCGTGGGGAATGAAACCCAGGATGGGACTGAACTCCATGTGGCTATTTTTCTCTACACATGGCTAGCTATGGTCAAGTTTGATTTATAAATCAGGTGCAGTAAGAGATTAACAGCAGTAACTAATTAGAGAACAATTATTGCAATAGATTAATAAAAGGGTAGGTGACTGTGATCTCTCCTTCTCAAAATATCCCGTGTACAGTATGTTCACCGCAAACACCGAAAGGAAAACCAAGAACAAGGGGTGCTCTCTAGTCTGAATTTGAAGGGTAGGCCTACAGGTAGAAAGGAGATAGAAGTGTTACAGGGTAACCCTGTGGGGTGCCTGTCTGGGTTCTCACCTGTGGGCTTAAAAGAGGCTTAAAAACTCAAATGCAGGCACACACAATAAAATTAATAAAAGATTTATTTACAAAAAGGGAGAGGAAAAAATAAATAAATGAATTGGTGAAAATGTCCTACCAGTTTCGCTGAGCTGGACTGTTCTTGCCTGCTCAGGAAAAACTCCCACCAATCCACACCACGGATCAATAGGCCTCTCCAACCCCCCAGGTCTGGTTTTTAAGTCCCAAAACCTCTCCTTAACTCCTCCCTCAGTCCTCAGTATCCTTTCTTCGGTGATGATGGCACTCTGATGATGGCACTCTGGGATTCATAGTCCTAGGTGTCTTGGCTCTCTCCAGCCTGAGGTGGAGGTGGGGTGCTGGGGCACTCCCCCTTCCTGAGGGGGAGAAGTAGAAGAAAAATACAGGCCCGAGACAGAGAGAAGCAGAGAGGGCGCCTGGCTGAATTCTGTCTGCAGAGATG
>PVIJ01013908.1:0-43130 GCA_004024925.1 Scalopus aquaticus
TTTTACATTTTGCATTCCCCTTGGGTAGCCCACCACCAATTCACCCGTGATCCATCTCCATGGTCCCTTGTGTTCTTTTCTATTCCATTTTGTGCCCTTTCCCTTCCCTCCCTCCGGCTCCTTCCTCCCCCCCTCCCCCACCGCTGAGTGTCTCTCTCCCACCCGGCCTCCCTATAGTCCTGTTATAAGTGAAACCATTCGATATTTTTCTCTTTCTTTCTGGCTTATTTCATATTTCTAAAGGGTAAGCAGAGGAAACAAGTTAGCAGGAAGACAGCAACTTGAGCCCCCTGCGAATCTCTAGATGCTTGCTCTTCTGGGCTTTCTCTGGCTTTTTCTTGTGCTCTCTTCCTCTCCTGGACATCACTCATCCTCTCATAGCCATTCTGCCATAGTTGTTTTTGTCTGAGTGACACTGACCTTGTGGAGTCAGCCTCTAGACACAGGTGTGCACACTTACACATGCGCACACACTCATGCTCAGGTCCATAGTTAGGCACGTGTGCCCCACAGCCTCAAGCCTTCTACATTAACAGGATCAAGGCCACAGGTGATAGCCACAGAGGCCAATGGAGTAAAAGCCTGATCAACTCCATTTGCCCTGCAGAGTACCAGTCATCCATCAACAATGCTGGGTAGTGCTGGCCAGTAGTGCCAGTCAGCACCAGTTAATAGGAGGTGGTAGTATCAGAACCACCGTGTTAAATCTCTTTGTAAGTTGTGGCCCACACCAACAACAAAAACCTCTTTGAGAACCAGGCCCAGGGCCTTCGGTGCTCCTTTCAGGAGATGTCAGAGGCAGACCAGAGGCAGGTTCAGCCAACCAGGCCTCTGCAAAGCTCTCGCTTCTATTCTTTCTCCAGAGATCAGTTCTGGATGCTTCTTTCTTTGGAGGCCAGGAACAGAGTCCTTAAGCACAGAGTGAGTCCCAAGATGATGCCTGCCCTGCCTTATACCCTCTTCCAGTTTTCCCACCTACAAATGTGATTGGAATGTTTTCAATCCTATGGTTGATTGGACCATTTTCCAATCAGCTCATAGCTCATTCCTGGTTGGGCCATTCATCCAGGCACCAAATCCACGGGCCTCTCTACTCCCCACAGCTGGAGGATGCCACAGCGCAGGAGCTGGCCCACTGAGAACCCATGCTCCTCCCTGGAGCCCTGAACCAAACCAAGGGCTGCATGCCCGGGAGGTGGTATGGTAGAAGAACCACTACCACCTCCCATCACTGCTGGCCTCTGCCTCCAGCCTCAGACACAGTGGGGCCACTGGTGTCAGACAGTAAATACCCATCACCCACTGCCACTTGCATTGCCCGCAAGCAGCTTCTGAGGACTACACTATGGAGCTCTGGTTTCACTTGGAGAAGGGGACCTTATTCTGCCAACCAAATAGTCCTTAACATAGAGAAATGAGAGAGGTTGAGTGGTGGAGTGGTGAGTGGAGGTGTCCACACCCTCGGAACAACAGTTGTGAAATGATATTAACCTCTCCCAGCCACCAGAGCCTCCATTCCCATAAATACAGATCTATACTACCTTTTTAAAAAAACAAACAAACTTGGGAGTCTGGCAAGACAGCAGCAGTTAAAAAGCTAGATTCACCTCCAAATACTTACAACTGTATTGTACCAGAACAATATAATCTATAGTATTTGAATCCCTGATGCTTATTGGAAATGATCCTATAGTGCCCTACTGCCAGTTTCTTTCTACCTATTACCCCTTACTAGTACCAGTTGTTCAAACACTACCACAGTCTGAAAGTTCATCCCTACTATAGCCCATAAAAACTAAACTGTAGGACATGCCACAATGCTGAAGCAAAATAACCCCAAGAGGAGCCTCAATCCAGCAGAACTGCAGAGTATGCCTGTAAAGGAGTTCAAGGCAATAGTTATAACAATGCTGATAGAACTAAAAATAGTGGAATCTAAACCAGGAACAGAATGAAGACAGAAATTATTAGGCAGTTACAATTAGAACCAATAGATCTTAAAAATACTATCAGTGAATTTGAAAAGCAATCGAGGACTTCAACAACAGACAATCACAAGCAATGGAAAAATTAATGAGCTTGAAGGCACAATGAACAATGTGGAAAACACACAAATAAAACAATAAAGAGGAAAAATAGTTTAAAAAAGGAAAAATGTATAAAGTCCCATTGTGATAACCTACAGAGGAATAACATCTGTATCGTGGGGACCCAGGAGGAAAAAAGGAAAGCATAGAAAGTTTATTTAAAGAGATAATTGTCAAGAACCTCCCAATCTGGGACATGAACTAGATGTTATCCAAAAGGCCCAAAGAATTGCAGTTCAGCATACCAGCAGGCACACTGAGCTATATTATAATAAAATTATTATAAAACAGAACACTGAAAACATCAAGAGGTACTTGTCCCAGGGAGTGGGGAGGAGGACGGGTCTGCCGTTTACTATCTTCGAGGTCACTAATTTGATCCTCTAGTTGATCTATTCTGCTTACATAGCTGTCTCTAAATTTTTTTATCTCATCCATTTCACTTTTTACAACTCAAATCTCTGTTGTTTTCTTAAAATTAAGTTTGTTTTCTCTGCTCATTAATTTTATTTCTCATGTCATCTGTTCATTTTTCTGAGTTTTGTTGTATCTCTTGGATGAAATTTTTTGAGTTTTCTTCAATCACTTTGACTTGCTATCTGCATTTTTCCTCCATCATTTTGATTTTCTCTCGTATAGCAACTTTGAACTCTCTATTTGATAGGAAGATAAAATGTTCCATTTCTTTATGTTTTGATTCTGGAAAACTGCTCTCTCCTCGTGATGTCATTTCTTTGAGTTCTCAAGGCTCCATGTGTTTTATTTTTGTATCTGCCTATCTTGCTGTTTTACTTATCCCTATTATTTTCTTTTTTTAAAAAAAGTCTTTTTTTCTTAATTAATTATTAACATATATTTTACATCATTGCTCATTTGTTTTACATTTTTTCCCCCTCAGGTGCAGACCCCAAAGAATTTCCATCACTAATTCACCCATGTACCAAAACCATAGTCCCTCTTGCTTTTCCCACCCTCCTTTTCATCCCCCCTTCTCCCCCTTCCCCTGCAGTGTCTCTGAATTATAGCTGTTTGTTTATATTTGCTTCATTTCCTTGTGTTTTTATTGTTATTGTTTTGTTTTGTTTTATCCTTGATGCCTTATTTGGTTCCCTTATATTCCTCCTATAAGGGAACCATCAATATTTTTCTTTCTCCTTCTGGCTTATTTCACTGAGCATAATCCCTTCTAGCTCCATCTATGTTGCTGCAAATGACATTAGTTTATCTTTTTTGATTGCTGAATAGTATTCAAAAAATACCTGCACCCCTATGTTTATTGCAGCACTTTTTGTAATAGGTAAGACTTGGAAACAACCCAAACACCCAGAAATAGATGACTGGATCAAGAAGATCTAGTATATATACACAATGGAATACTGTTATTTTAAAATATTGTAGCAGTTACTTAAAGAGTTTAACTACTTTTAGTTTTCCAATAGGTAGCACTGTGGTTTTATTTGATTTATTTTGGGGGGTTTGTTTGTTTTGTCCTTGCTGTCTTCCATAGTTCAGGAGGCCTTAAATCTTACAGTTGCTGAGTCAGCAATGTGTGAAGGCAAATATGCTGGAGAGAGGGAGGCTGGTTCATATTAGTAACACCGCTGATAATCCTTCTCTCTGTAGTTCCAGACACAAGACTTCAGTTTTCATGCCATCAATGAAATTCTTGAGGTTAGCATAAGTTTTACAGGGTGAGGAAGGAAGGGCACAGTTCATGCTTTCCACTGGAGTCCAGGCCCACCAGGAGTACCCCAGGCCCACATGTGTTTCCCCTCAGTCAAGGATATTTGTCTTCATATAATTTATCCCCTGCCCAGGACCCTTCTCTGAACCTGCAGCCTACCTTTGTATTCACCCACCCCAGATCACAGCTTCTTGGTGTTTCTCTACCTCTTATAGAAGTGTTTCCTATTTGTCTCTTCTTCTCTGTCATTCTCTGTGTAGATCTCTGATGTCCTAATGGTATGCTAGTTTCAAGCCACTGGACTGTCTGGGTGTAGTGACCCTCTGATTAGTTGTTAGATGATCTTCTCAAGATCAAATCAAGGAAAACCCATTGATGCCATCCTGTTTGATCGCCTCTCTCTCATTTTTTTTAAATACAAAATACACGAATACACCCCCTAATACATTTTTACAATGCTCATATTACTCTAATACCAAAGCCAGATAAAGACAGCACCAGATAGACCAACATCCCTGAAGAGCATTGATGCAAAAAAGGAATTCAACAATATATCACAAGGATTATGCTCCATGATCTAGTGGGATTTATCCCAGGGATGTAAGAACTGTTTAATATAAATTAGTCAATGTAATATATCAACAAAAGTAAAGATAAAAATCACATGAAAAAAGCACTTGATAAGATTTAGTACTCATTATAAAAACTCTAAATAAAATAGGACTAGAAGGAACCTACCTTGAGAAAATAAATGTAAAATATTAAAAACCAATAGCCAAAATAATACTTAATGGTGAAAAGCTGAAAGTTTTCCCCTTCAGATCAGGAACCAAATAAGAATATCCACTGTCACCATTTCTGTTTAACTGTTTTAATGATTTTGACCAGCTCTATCAGACAAAAATAGGAAATAAAGGGAATCCAAGTTGGTAAAAAAGAAATTATTGCTACCTATAGACAATAAGATATTATATGTAGAAAACCTAAAGATGCAACTAAAAATTACTAGAAATAATAGATGAACACAGCAAACTGGCAGGATACATAATCAACAGAAAAAAATAACATTTCTGGGCCTCCCTGGTGGTGCAACAGGTTAAGCACAGCACTATGAAGCTATCCAGAGCCACTGCAGCATGAGTTCGATACCCAGCCAAGGAGATTACCACATGGTGCAGTAGACCTCTCCTGCCTCGCCCGCCACTGCCCTCAGCAGTGTACTTCAGTCAATCTGCCTGTTCCGCACCCCACTCTGTCTCAGGTGAATGCTCTAGTCACCACTCACCTCTGGCCTCCACCCAAGCTTGTATGCATAAATAAATAAATCTCTAAAAAAAATAACATTTCATATACAAATAACAAACTAGTAGAAAAAGAAATTTTTAGAACTCCATTTAAAATTGCTTCAAAAATAAAAATATTGGAATTAACCTAATTAAGATTCAAAGGACTTATACAATAAGAACTAAAACATACTATTAAAGGACTTAAGTAATAAAATGGAAAGATATCCCTTGCTCAATATAATCAACATGACTATCCTGCCTAAAGCAATATATAAATTTATTACAACCACCATCAAATATCAAAAATATTTTTCAACAAAAGTGAGCAAAAATATATAGAAATATATATGGAACTACAAAAGGCCTTCACTACCAAAGCAATCCTGAAAAAAACAGAAGAGAAATAGAAGTACCATGTTACCTGACTTCTGACTTTACTATAAAGCAACAATACTCAAAATAATATGGTATGGACACAAAAATAGACTTGGAGCAGTGGAATAGAAGCCTAAGTTGAGAAAGAAAACTACATACATGTCAGTATCTAATTTATTTTTTTAATGTATATATTTTTATTGTTATTTATATCTTTTACATTTTATATTCCTCTTTCCAGAAAGAAAGAGAAAAATATGGAATGGGTTCACTTATAACAGGACTATAAGGAAACCAAACAGGAGAGAGACACTCAGTATTTAATTTGATAAAGCAACTCATGCATACAACGGGAAAAAGAGTCTCTTTAATAAATTGTGCTGGGAGAACTGGAAAATCATACATAAAAAAATAAAGTTGTTTCACTCTCTAACTCCATACATAAAAATAAACTCCAAATAGGTTAACCATTTACTGCAACAATAAACTATATAGGAAACATAGGTGATAAGTTTTCGTGACATCATTGATATAGATGTGTCTGGAGACTCAACCCTATAGCAAGGGAAATAACAAAAATAAACAATTGGGATTAACTCTGCTTCATAGACTGGTATATTTTATTTTTCCCTGGGTCTGGGAGGTTTTCCTCTATTATTTCCTTGAATAAGCTCTCTTCCTTCTCCCCCTCTTCTCCCCTTTATTCTAGGAATGCCGGGATGGTTTATCATACACAAATCAATGTAATTAACCATATCAAAAAATGAAAGACAAATATCACATGATAATGTCAATAGATGCAGAGAGAGCATTTGACAAAAGTCAGCATTAATTTATGATTAAAATAACTCAATAAAATAGGATAGAAGGAACATACCTCATCTAATAAAGGCTATATATGCCAAAGCCATACCTAGCAGCATACTAAATGGTGACAAACTAAAAGCTTTTCCTCTAAGATCACATACATGATAAGGATTTCCACTCTCACCACTACTGTTCAACTAGAGCAGTTAGACAAGAGAATGATATAAAAGGAATTCCAATTGAAAAATAAAATAGAAAATTATCATTCTTTGCAGATGACATGATAACATATACATAGTAAACCCTAAGGATTCCAAAAACAAAACTATTAGAGACAATAAATCACTATAGTAAAGTGGCAGGCTACAAAATAAACATACAAAAGTTTGTTGTAGCCCCACATGCAAATAATGAACTAGAAGAAGAGAAAAATTCCAAGGAAATAAATCCCATTTACACTAGTATCAAAAAATATTAAATACCTAGGGACTAACAAAGGAGGTGAAACACCTATTCAATGAAAACTATAAGATATTATTGAAAGAAATGAAAGACACAAAGAACTAGCATGATATTCCATGCTTATAGATGGGAAGAATTAACATTGTTAAAATGTCTATCTTATCCAAAGCACTATATACATTCACTTCAATTCTTATCAAAGTTGCAGTGGAATTCTTCAAGGAAATAGAGGAAATATTATTAAAATTTATATTGAACCACAAAAGACCCAGAATAGTAAAGCAATGGTATATATATATATATATATATATATATATATATAGAGAGAGAGAGAGAGAGAGAGAGAGAGAGAGATACACATATATAGTATATATACATATGTATATGTATGTCTGTATATATATGTGTGTGTATGTATGTATCTGTTCCTGAGAAAAAGAAACAGTCATACACTGTTGATGGGAATGTAGGCTGGTCCACGTGGAAAACAGTAAAGAGGTTTCTCAAAATACTAAAAATAGAACTACCACATGATCTAGCTGTTCCACTATCTACCCAAAGAATAAAAAATCACTAATATTAAGGGATATATGCACTCCTATGTTCATTCTAGCACTATTTATAATAGTCAAGTTACAGAAAAAACCTAAACGCCCATTGGAAGTTGTTAAAAAGATGAACTCTCGCCATATGTGACAACAAGAATGGAAATGCAGAGTATTTTGCTGAGTGAAATAAATGATAGGAGTAAAGACAAATACGAGATAATTTCTCTCATGAGTGGAATATAGGAGAAGGAAAAAAAAAAACAAGTGAACTGACAAAAGTGAACCAAAACAAAACCTATAACTGTAGAATTGAGGCTACTAGAGGAAGATTGAGGGCAAGGGTAGTAACAAAGGAAGGAGGGGGCTCAGTTGTCTAGCATAAAAGTCTATGGGTGCTTAGATGGGGTGGGGGGTAGGAACACACATCCGTAGAGGTGTGAACCTATTCTCCTAAATTACGTACAGTGTTATTAAACCAATTTTTATTCAATAAATAAATAACAATGAGGAGGCCAGAAGACCACTAGACACATTAAAAAAAATAGTTTGAGCCTCCCTGGTGGCGCAACCAGTTAAGCACAGCACTATGAAGCTATACAGAACCACTGCAGCACGAGTTCAATACCCAGCCAGGGAGATTCCCACGTGGTGCAGCAGACCTCTCCTGCCTGCCCATCGTTCCCCTCAGCAGTGTACTTCAGTCGATCTATCTGTTCTGCTCCCCATTCTGTCTCTGGTGAATTCTCTCACCACCCCACACCTCTGACCTGCACCCCAGCTTGTATGCACAAATAAATAAATCTTTTTTTAAAAGTTAATTATATTTTCTAATAGGAGAGATGCAAGTAAAACCATAATGAGTCTCCATTATGAGAATAGCACATAATAAGAAGACCCTCAACACCAAGTTCTGGAGAGGATGTGGAGAAAGAGGAACTTTAATATACTTTTGGTTGGAATGTAAATGGTATGGAAAGTGATCTAGATCTATTTTAAAAAACTAAAAATGGAAATGCTGCTGATTGTACAACCCATCAATCCAGTTTTGGGGCATTTATCCAAAGAGCATGTAACCATCACTACAGAAAACTATATGCACTACAGTGTTGTTACAGTACCGTCTACAATAGCTAGGAATGATCTAAATATCCATTAGTAGATGTTTGGATCAAGAAGATGTGGCATAGCCGTACTATGGAGTACTACTCAACCATAAGGACAGATGAAATGCAGCCATTTGCAGCAAAATGGAGGGAGCTTGAGGGAACTGTATGTGGTAAAGAAAGTCAAAATAACAAAGATTAATTTCAGACATTTACATTGTGGATGATTGGACAAAATAAAATATTTAGGAAACCTAGCAAACATCAACAAATACCATGAGAGCTCTGAAGGAGAGGAGATGGAAAAAGGGGCAAAGGGATATAAGGAATGGTGATGTGGGGAAAATGTTTTTAAAAATGTGACACAAACACAACTTACTTAAGATAGCTACCGGTTTTCCTTTTTCTCTGTTGTTTAATTTTGATTAATCCTCTTTTCCCACTTTGTTAGTTTGTGGTTTATTATTGGTGATTCCTCCGTCTACCATAGGATATCAGTGTGTCACCAAGCAGACATACACTTTCAGATGAGTTTTGAAATGGGGATAAAAGCGAATTATTATTAATTATTCATAATTAGCATCTATGAGTATTTAAAAGTTAAGAACTTGTTTGTTATTGTCAAAGTTGAAAAACAAGTTTGAATAAATAAAATAAAAATTTAAAGAATCAGTATGACGGACACCATTTTTGGTAGCTCCATCATCCTTCCTTTTAGAAGCCGACTTTCCTCCACAGCATGTGATTCTGGTGGGAGGAAAATGCAGGAGTTCCAGGCTGACCTATCACAGCCCACCCTCTGCCCACCCTCTAGGCAGAGTCACTGTTTGAAATATGGGTAAGTGACCCAAGAGGGGTGACAGTATTTTCGAGGGAGCTGCCTGATATGGATGCTGAGATAAGGAAGTTTTCTCTGGTGGAGACTGCAAACTGAAGAATGCTAGAAGCACTGGAGGCCACCGTTCCCACCTTACAGGGAGATCCTATGTAAAACTGAAGTCATTCCAGAGGACAGGAGAGAAAGATGGAGGGGGAATGGTGTGTGTGTGTGGGAGAGAGAGAGAGAGAGAAAGAGAGGGAGGGAGGGAGGAGAGAGAGAGAGAATAAGAGAGAGAATATCAGAATATTTATTTCCAGCCCTGCAAATATAAGGACTCTTCAATTATTTTAGCCAATTTATTTCTTTTTTTCCTTCTTTCTTTCAACTGATTTGGTTAATATTTCTGTTACTTAAAAAGAATCCTTATTAATACATTACACAGGATTGTGGATGCATTAATATCAAGTTAACCAAATTCCCTCATATTTAGCTTAAAGCTGTTTCCAATTTATACAAGTACTATTTTCATAATACCACAGTAAACATTTTGTATGTACATCCCTATGCATATGACTGATTATTTCCAATGCAATTAAAGAAATAAATTAGAATATACTTTAATATATTATTTCAAATACATTCAAAGAAACTCATCAATTTAATCTACTATGATATGTTTGGCAATCCCACAGTTCTGCTAAAACTGCCCAACCTAGGGCACTGAATATCTAATTGCCTATTCCAGTAATTAATTCCTTTCTCCATCCTCATCCTACTCAGTCTTTTCCTACTCTTCCCACCAACAAAATCCTCTTTGACTTTCTCCTAGCTTCTCTTATTTCCAGGATTGAATATAGAGCCAATTCAGAATTGGTATGACTGCTGGGAGTACAGTGTTGAGATCACTTTTTGAAACCACAAGCATACTCAGCAGGTGAATGTGTGATCAATTACCCATGCTTATCAATGCACTGTGATGCTGGGGTGGGGGATCTGAAGTGGGAAGTGGTAATGATTATAGCAAGAGGGTCAAGCATTTGTCATTGAGATAACCAGAAATTCCTAACCTGGAGGATATAGATCAAGAATTTTCCTAGGGGTTCCAAAGTGACCTGGAGGCTTTATGGATTACTTGGAGTTGAATGCAAGTATTGAAGTGATTGTGCACTTTTCCAGGAAGAATAAACTATAGTTTTTATCAAATTTTTAAAGTGATCTGGGACCCAACAAAAAGACTGAGTCACTTCTGTGGACAGTCTCCTAACCTGTATTTTTCCCAAGTGGCCAGTAATTGCCAAGCAACCTGCCGCATACAATGATGCCATGAAGAAACAGGAGGTCCCTGAGAGATTCTTCAGAGAAATGCGGGGTCCACCTAATGCTGCCCTGTGGACTGACTCAGAGGAACTTAACTGAGGGGGGAAGCAGCCAGCAAGTTGAAAGGACACTCAGCCATTCTCCAAGATGCCCATTAACTTGTTCTTCCAGTCCTCTCCTGAACTGTTCAGCCTCAACTTCTCCCAAAATTACCCCTAGCTCTCCAGCACCAGGGAGCAAGCACAGTGCACGACCAGTGGTGGGACATCCAGAAGTTTGTACATTTGGGAATAGTGTGCAGGCCAGCTACAGCGTGTCACTTTTCAATATGATTTCCTCTCTGTCCTTTCTTTTGTAGGCCTCTTAAGTCATGGAGACTCCATCCAGACCTCCTTATCTTGCCATCTGTATTTTGAATTCCTTTCTCTAACTACCCCCCAACAACAGCAGCACACCCGACACCCCATTTGACCAAGTTTAATGGGAAATGTTTCCTGTCAGCATTTCATCTGTCCTCTCTGGTGGCTGCAACTCTAGCCATTTTGTTATCTTCAGTGAATTTCACTAAAAAAGAAGGAAGAACCCTGTTCCAAGATTCCTCATGGAGATATTAAGCAAACCAAGATTGACCCTCAGTCTCCACCTCATCCTCTGGGTGTTTCCCAGAAACTAGCCTAGTAACTGTTTACATGTCTACCTAGTTCGTGGCTGTATTTCCACATTATGCCTAGACAGACTCCATTGGATTTCTTCTAAGAATATAATTTCTTGAAACCAATTCAACATCTCATTAAATTTTCTATCTGTCTCCTGTCACCCATGGTTGTTTCTAACCCAAATATCACTCAATTGCACCTAGAGTATTCTAGACATTTTCTCCCACATGATTATATGCAGCATTACCACACACATAAAAATGCCTATACATCTCACTCAGCATTCAAGACCATAAAATTTGATGCCTTTTCATTGTACATGTATGTCTCCACAGGGACATGAGCTCTGGACTGCATTCAAATACTGGCTCTTATAATTTCTAACTGATTTTGGACAAGCTGATAAACATCTCTAGGTCTCAGTTTGAACTGCACTGTTTATAAGTGGAAAAGTCCACTATAAACAGATTTTCAGTAACTACATTGGAAAAATTTGGGGGGATTTGCAACAATTTGAAAAAAAATGCAGACAAACTGAGTAGATACTGACAGGTGATTCATCTTGCAAACAGACAACATAAACTGATGGTATCAATAAAGACAGTATAATACTGTAAATATATATTTACTTTGGTGTAAAATACAGTGTAAAATACATTTAACATACAAAGTAAGTGTTAACTATTCATCTTACTGGTGAAGTTTCCTGTCAATAGCAGGTTATTAAATTAGTTAAGTTTGGGGGAGTTAAAAGTTATACACAGATTTTCTAGTGCCAGATGTAGACAGCACTCCTAACCTGCACATTGTTCAAGAGTCAATTGTATGCCTTCTATTTTTAAGGCTTTTCAGTTAGATATATTCACCCAAATGCCGCTTTCCAGTGTGTTCAGGACAGTTTGATTCTAAAATTGTTTTTCTTTCTACTGGCTAATGGTGCTTTGCATAAATGCTAACTTTGCCATCATCACAGTTGACATCCTTAAAGTCCTTCAGAAACAAGTTCATGCTCACAGCAGAACTTTTAGGAAGGTTTCACTACTCTAATTTTGAAGAAGAGAAAATTGAATTTCAGGAAATGTAAAGGATCTGTCCAATTCACACAGTCCCTGAGAGACACAATTCGGATTTGAGCTAGGATTACGCTACAGAAAATATTTAAGTGTTCTTTCCACTATACCAACAAGAGTTCTAATCAATGTTACAAATTCAGTGTCATGCTGTCACAGACTCTCCCTCTCCATCCCCCTCTCCATCCCCCTCTCTGTCTTTTCTAAAATTAGTGTAAGATAGTATTTCCTGCACCTCTGGGTCAGATTTCAGTTGTTTCTCTATCTTGACTATATGTGCCACACCTCCCAATGCTGGGTCAGCTGCAAATTATTCTTGTGTCATAGTGACTTCTTACAGATTACACACCCAAACAGAGAACAAAACAGAGTCCAATGCAGCTTTTAAAGTCTTTGGGTCCTACCTTCTTACCCCTCAACACAGACAAAACAGTTCTATTTCCCTTTGCTTAAGGTCTTTTAGATAATTTTTAATTAACATGCCTGTTTTAAGTATATTTTATGTATTTTTTAATTTCAGAAAAAAACACATCAACTGCTAAAACTGAAACTAAACATTATATTTAATCCCACCACCCAGAGAACGAAAGGATGTCACTTTAAAATTGAAATGTTCCTGAAAGTAGCTTAAGGATTCTATATCTAACACTGTAAAGATGGATACATTAAATGCATGTCTTCATTTGCCTATTTAGGGGCCTAATATTTTTAAAACATTGCTTTGGCTTGATACACATTCTGTTTTTTAAAAAGAAAAATCGCTTATTGATTTTTTTTCTTTTTCTTAACTTCTCTAGGTTTACTGTCTAAACATTGCAGTTGTTGCATTTATTTTTCTACTCAAGCAAATGAAACCCATATTCCATCTGGGAGGTAAATCACCTTTCTGATTCTGACCTATAGAAATTCCTTATTTTTTCTTCTCTTTACAAACATTAATGCAGATCTTCACCTTTAATGCCATACTTCAGCTCTGAGGATTCTGCAAAGTTCCTATTTCCCGAATGTTCCCAGCCTGTTTTCCGTCAAAATTAACAACAGTGTTTTCATAACTTCCTAATTCTCCTTACATCTGGGCTCTGGGTTCCTTGTGGATGAAAACAAATAATGATCAGTGCAATGGCATTTTTCATTATTTCAACTCATTATCAATTATACAAAGTCTGACTTAAGATAGTATTTTACATTTTTGTAATGACATATGTCAAACACTCTCTAAACCTTCAGTCTCATGGGCTTCCCTGGTGGTGCAATGGGTTAAGCGCAGCGCTGTGGAGCTGTCGGCAGCTGAGTCTGCAGCTGTGAAGTGAGTTCAATGCCCGGCTGGGGAGAGGCCCACATGCACAGCAGACCTCTCCTGTTTTGCTTACTGCTCCCCTCAGCAGTGTATTTCTGTCCATCTGCCTGTTCTGCTCCCCACTCTGTCTCTGGTGAAACCTGCCACTGCCCCACACCTATGTCCCAGTTCTTGTATACATAAATAAATAAATCTTTAAAAGAGAGAGAGAGAGATGGGATGGATATCTTCTTTGCACTTATGGTATTTTGGCCCATTTTTCCCCCTTCCTTTTTCAAAAACTTCAGTTCCTTCAAAGTTCCTGCCTTCAGATTACCCAAATGTCTTGTGGTTGTCAAATGTCTGCCCCTCCAGTCATCAGACACTCATCTTGAAGCTTTGTTTATGGGCTCTAGGTCTTATTCTATTCTGTCTCTGTCATCTTTTGGATACTTTCAACATACACAGGAATGGGCTATCCAAATCCCTACTACATCTTATTTACCACCGTATCAAAATGACCATCCCATCACTTTTCTACTATCCTTCACCCCCATCCTCACATTCTTACCCCAGTTTCAACAACCTTGCAATCATCCTTAACACCTTAGTGCCCCCCTGTAGGGTAGGCAGAAGATTTTTCAGGGTTTTCCGCCTACCCCCTCGGTGATGGGCCTCTGTAGGCCTACATGTATGCCTGATGCCTGAAGAGGGGCGTGGCATAGCATGGCGTAGCATGGTGTGGCATGGCATGGTGTGGCATGCCAGTAGTGTGAGGTGCGCAAGGCAGAGATGCAGAGAGAACACAAGAAAGAGGAGCACAGCAGCAGCGGTGAGAGCAGGGCAGCAGAAGTGGTAGGAAGCAGAATGGCAGCAGCAGAGTACCCAGAGAAGGTGAAGATTTGCCAGCCTCCTGGACCCCGGCCACCCTACCTGCCTTATACATGGGTGCCTTGCCACAAAAGATGTAATAAAAAGCCTAAAAGGCCACTGAGGGATCCAGGACTCATCCTTTTGACCCATCCACAGCTCTATGGAATAACTGCTCCTGTGTCTTCCTGCCACAACACCCCCCCTTCCTCCCTCCCTCCCTTCTCTCTCTTTCTCCATCACACTCACCTAGAAAAACTTCAGCAGTAATTGGACAAAGTTACCTGTCTTTTCTATGCCTGCACCCAAGCAACAGAATATTCTTGGTGGGAAAAGGAACAAGCCTATACCAATTGGTTTCTATTTAAATTCATGCCCACAATGTCTGGAATTTTTTTAAAGATTTATTTACTTATGCATACAAGAGCTAGGGCATAGGCCCAAGGTATTAGGGGATGAGAGGATTCATCACAGACAGAGTGGGGAGCAGAACAGGCAGAGCTACTGAAATACACTGCTGAGGGGAGCAGCGGGCAAGACAGAAGAGGTCTGCTGTGCCATATGGGTCAGCTCCCTGGCCAGGGATCGAACTCCTGCTGCAGTGGCTGTGATAGCTTCATAGTGCTGTGACTTAACCCCTTGTGCCACTAGGGAGGACCAATGTCTGGAAATTTTTTAAGCTTCCCCATCAAATTATTTTCCCACTCTCCAAGCCAAACAGTTCATACCTTTTTCTTTCTTCTTAAACTTCCCATACCCATATCATTTGTCTCTCTGAAATAATGACCTTGATTTATATTTCACTAAAGAAGTACATGCTATCAGACAGGAAATGCTTCAAATCATTTCCAATAAATGTGTGCCAGTCTTCTCACTGCCGCCCTCATTATAAGGAAGAACTGTCACCTTTCAACCAACGCTCACTCCCTTTGCTGGTGCTCTCACCTCATCCTCTCTGGCCTTCTGGAAGGCTACACTCCTCCTGACATTACCTACATCCCCCACATCAGCTGTCTTCAAAGTATGATCTGCATACTTCAAAGTATGATCCCCTCTGAAACTCTGAAACTGTTCTTTCCCCAGTCATTATTCCCAAATCCTGCCCACCCTTTCATCAATAATCAGTTAATAGCACCAAGCTAAATCTAGGAGTCATCCTTAATTTCCCCCCTTTTCCTGCCCCACTTCAAAACTATCACTACCTCTTGTCCACTCATCTTTCATCGTAATCATCACTTGAACTCTCTAGTCTAGCATCTTCCTTGGAGTGAGAAGGCAAGGATGTAAAGTCTGCCTTCCCAGTTCACTACCTGTGTGACCCAGAGACAGTAATTTAACAACTCTGGATATGTCTCAGTTTCCCCATCAATGACATATAGATAGTAACACAAAGTACTTCTAGGAACTTCCTTCATGTTGTGAGGGAGAAATGTTTCTGAGAAAAACACTGCCTAATTCCAGTGTCCTGTTGTTATGAATATCTCGCTAAGTAACAGTAACAGTTGCGTGGACAGGGGAGTGAGAAAGCCATCCCCACCCAGTATGGCGATACAGTCTGCGGGAAGGGCCTTCAATGGCTATGACGAACATTGTCCACATCCTCCTTATGTTGAATCATCATGCTTTTATTTTGTTTGAATTCAGTATTTTTTATGGGTCATTTTCTCAACAGACTGGGAGGAATTGCCCGAGGGTATCATTTCAGTGGGTTGCTTTATCCCTGCTGAGATGGGTTTTGCCCTGTCTGAAATTCTTAGGAATGCCATTTATCCACTGGAGATCAAGGAAATCCAGGAATCCGACAGAGGTGAAAATAGATGAAATACTAATAACAGCAATAATATTTATAGTAGCTAACACATATACAGCATTAACTGTACACTGGGCACTGTTCTAAGAATTACATAGATTAAATCCATTTTACTCTCTGCAATAACCACACTTGGAAGTAGAGGATACTATTAGGTCGGTGCTATAATAATCACTCCCACAGCTAGAAGTGGCTGAGCTAAGACTTCAATCATAGAACTCTCCCTCTAGAACCCATGCTCTGAATCATAACAACACAAGGCCTCTCCTGACAACTGATGTTCACCCTGGATTTCCTCTAGTCCCACAGGGCTGGGGTGAGGTCACCCCTGAGGAAAGGGAAAGGAAGAGCGGTGTTCCATGAGAGGGGAGAGAGTCAGGAGCACCTCTGTGGAATTAGAAGCAGAAGTCAGCAGTCTGGGATCTGCAGGCACCACCTGGGAGGGCTGGGTAAGTGACTCTCCCAGAGGTCCGGGAGCACCTGTCTTTCCCTCCGTCCCACTGCTGAGCAGCCTGCATCCTACATCCTTAGCTCATTATCTCTCCAGGGGCAGCGGGTTCCTCCAGGGCAGGAGTGGTATCTAGGTCATCCCAGTGACCCCTCAGCAGCAGGAGGGCAGCCCCTGGGTCCTCACCTAAGCTATTATAAATCTGGACCCAAAACAATGCAATGGGCATTCATGAGTGAGTAGATGAATAAGCCAGGAAGAACTACAATGAAGACTGGTGTAATGGTTTTCAAATATTTATAATCTCTTTATTTTTTGTTTATTTCCCTTTCATGCAAAGTCCCTTAAATTTAAATCACTAGAGGGGCCTCCCCGGTGGCGCAGTGGTTAAGCGTTGCGCTGTGAAGCTGTTGGCAGCGGCGACACCAGTTCGACGCCCATCCGGGGAGAATCCCACATGGCGCAGCAGACCTCTCCTGCCACACCCGCTGCTCCCCTCAGCAGTGTACTTCTGATCTGCCTGTTCTGCTCCCCTCTCTGGCTCTGGTGAACCCTCTCGCTGCCCCATGCCTCTGGCCTGTACCCCAGCTTATATGTATAAATAAAAATAAATCTTTAAAAAAAATTTAAATCACTAGAGTTCTTGGGCCCCCAGACAATACAATTCTTGCTCATTTGGTCCAGGTGTTTTGGGGTTTTTTTTTTTTTTTTTTGCATTTTGCTGGGATATAATATGCAACCAGAAAAGTATACATATGGTAAGTGTACAGCTTGCTGAATGGTCACAAATTGAATTATCTGTGTACCCAACACTTGTGTTGTGCCAGCAGGGCACAGGGCAGGTTCCCATGATTCAGGCAGACAGATAAGGATGAGTTTTGGAGCCCTCGGTGGCTTTTGCAGGCTTTTATTTATCTTTCTGCAGTGAGGCAACCAGGTACAGGGCAGGTAGGGTGGCTGGGGGGCCAGGAGGCTGACAGGCCGGCAAATCTTCATTTTCTCTGGGCTCTCTGCTGCTGCACCGCTGCTGCTGCTTCTTCTGCCACTGCTACTTCTTCTATTGCTGCTCCTGTCACCCTCTCTCCTGTTGAGCTCTTCTCGTGTCTACGACGCCACCCTTATATAGTGTCTCTCCAGGCCCAGGTGTGCCCACTCGCGCACGTGCACGTCACCACGAGGCACATGTGCAAGACCGCAGGTGTCCATCATGAGCTCTAATGACAGTAGGGTGGAAAATCCTGATGCCCTTTTAATTTACCCTACAACCTGCATCAAGAAGGAGAATATTGTTAGAACAGTTTTGTGAGTTTTAAACAAATAATCTCAATCACTCTCACGCTGGTTTCTGAACACCAGGAAACAATGCAGGAGTGATTAGCTGTGGAAACTTTAAGTGGAAACTGCTCCTACATGTGTCTTTGAGGATGACAAGAAGAGAACTGGAAGCAGCAGTTCCTTGGTCACCAGGATCCCAGAGACCAGTGAGGGGACCCTGGAAGTGGGGACTACTGAGTCAGCCACCAGCCCTCAGCAGAACTCAAACTCCTAACTCACGAAGAGGCGTCCTGGCAACTCAGTGGGAGAAGAGTCTACAGATGCCAGGTGCAGACCTTCGTGTTACTGCGTTACTAAAGCAAATAAGTTCTCAGGACCTCATAGGCCTTAATCATTGAGTCACCCACTTCCAAAAGGATGAGTGTGCCTCCTACATATTCCACATCCGCCAAACTGGACAGGGTTTTAGTTCAGTCTCTCTCTCTCTCTCTCTCTCTCTCTCTCTCTCTCTCTCTCTCTCTCTCTCTCTCACACACACACACACACACACACACACACACACACACACACACCCCACACACATAGCACATAGCAGCAAAACTTGCTTACTTGCTTTGGAATGCTCTTTCCCATGCTCCTTTTAAGATTTTCCACTATGGGTCAGACCAGTTTTGATTCTTGAAATACCTCTGTTTTTTCCCTCCTACTTCAAAAACTTTTTAGCACTGATGTGCAGACTTGATGACAAAGCTAGAAGTCATAAACCTGACTCAACAGAAATAAAAATATTGGGTGGTGGGAAAAGAAGACAAGGCCATATCGTGATTATTTCCTGAACACCCATCTGCAGATTCTCAGAATATACTCCCATCCAAAATGCTGTCTCTAAACTCTCCCTCCTGCAATTAATTTCCTTCAGAGTCTAGTCTTTTAACAAGCACAAATACAGAGAGGCGGGTGGAGGGGTCATTTTCGCATTGAAGTTTAAAAAGTTTCTCTACTTTTCTATTGTTAAATCATTAAGATTTCTCCAGCTTTAATTTTTTTTAAGTATATTCAACAGACGGTTGTAATTTTTTTAACTGGGTTTGGCTCCTGAATTCTTTTTCCAGAATTTGTTTTCTATGGGAAAAGAGTATGAAGCATTTCAAAATAGTTTGGAAAGGAGATGTGTGGGCCCTGAAAAGATTTAAAATGAGTAAGATGAGTAAGTTTTATGTCTAACTCCTTGTTCCTAGCCTCAGTAACCAAAATGACAGTGGGAAGCTCAAAGACAGCTCACTCCCTGAAAAGTCACTCATACGGAAATTTCCTGCTCTACTATCCACTCTCCCAGTCATTTATTCCTCATTTATTCAACAGTGTTATTGAGTGTGTGCTACAGTTCAGGTGTTCTTGCAGGTGCAGATCACTAAATGCAAGCTCCCACTTCTGATCACACCTTTTAATTTCTTGCTGGGAAACCTCAAATAAAAGAAGAGAACACAAAGCTCTCAAACCACCTGATTTTCCCTCCAGCTTCTTCCAGTCTTCTCAGACCCCACTTAGAAAGCTGCATAATTGGAGAGAAAGTGATTCCCTCCCAACCTGGGTCATCTCTGAGGCATATTTACCACCTATGCTTGTTTCAGGTGGCTCTTATGAGTCTAATGAGGACTGAGAAACTACCTGGGCTTTGTACATGTTGCTGACATTGCAGCAAGCCTCCAGCCTCACGGGATCGATTGATTGTCAGAGTGTCAATCAGCACATTGGTCTGCTGGGCAGAAGAAAAATAAATAAATCAATGCTTCATCTGGACTGTCTTCTCTAATTTTCAAACTTTTGATGCATTCCAAATTACATGTTACAGCAATTTGCATCAGCAGGGATGATGACAGTATGGAAATTTGAAATGGCAGCTGTACCACATGTGTAAAAATGAGTGCACAGCAGTGTGGATTCACTAACAACTTCATTCAAGCTGCATTTGTGCTTTCAACACTTCAAAGTGACACAAAAATAGATCCGCCATTTAAAATCGCTTAATAGAAATCAACGTTTTCTGTAACACAGTTCAGGTGTGTGAACCTGGCTTTAAAGAAAATCCAGTCTTTGAAAAGGGATGTGCAGCCATCAAATCAGCAGCAGGAGAGGCACTTCACAGGATGAGGGCTTCGAGAGATAGACTGATTCTTTTCTTTACCAAATGAATGTTCAAAGGGTTCTCCTAAAGGGGTAAGCTACCCTGGCATACCTAAACACTTTGTAAAATTTTAATGTCAAAATCCTGATTAGACATCACCAGTACTATGGAAAGAGGGGAAGGGGTCAAGTCAGGCAGACCACCCCAGGCTATGTTTAGAGCCATTACCCCACCTGGAAAGGAATTCAAATGACTAGTCAGTGTCTACCTGATGTTCGGTGCCTGCCTGGATCTGCATAGTTCTGAAGCAAAGCTCACACTTGCTTCAAGATGTAGGTCAAGATTTATGCCTTTGTCTAGACCTCTCAGACAATTCTTACCACTACCCCAGATTTGAAATCTGTGAGGCACTTACATAGCCTTGGTATTTTCCAGTTTGTTTGTGTGGTTTTTTTCTTTCTTTTTTAATTTTTTCTCACAATGTTGTAATCCCCATAATTCTCCCACCACTATGCCACCTATGAACCATCAACATATTCCCTGGTGTTCTTTCCTCCACTGTTTTGACACTCCTCCCTCTCCCTTCTTTGCTGTATGCCTCAGCTTGCTAGTTTTGACTTTTTCTTGACCTTTTGTTTGGTTTCTCTATGAGATTATCCAGTATTTATTTTTTCCTTTTGACTTATTTTCACTAGTATAATCCCTTCCAGCTCCATTCATGTTGCCCCAAAAGGCACAAGCTTGTCTTTTTTGATCACTGAGTAATACTCCATTGACTAAATATGCCACAACTTTTCGACCCATTTGTCTATTCTGGGGCATTTGGGTTGTTTCCATACCTTACCTATTGTAAGCAGTGCTGCAATAAACACAGGAGTGCAGTCTTCCTTTCAAATTAGTGTTTTGGTGTTCTTTGAGTAGATTCCCAGGAGTAGAATCACTGGATCATATGGTAGATGCACGTTTAGCATTCTGAGGAATCTCTACACAGCTTTCCTGAGTGGTGAGACCAGTTTACATTCCCACCAGCAGGTAGTGTCTATTTGAATATTAAATTAGAAGTAATCTCAGTTTTATTCATTTTAGGAGTTCAACTATGTGTTATTTCCTCAAGAAACTTGCCTAAAAAAATCATTTCAATCAGTGAAATGGAATGAGGAGTCATCAGAGTTCTGAATCAGGGTCTTCGTTAACAAGGAGTCATCAGGATGAGATTGATTTTGGTCACAGTGCAATGTTTCCTAGTTGCCTACAGTTAGCCTATCTTCATGGACAATTTATGAAAATAATACATAAGTTCACACGAAGTCTAAGCCAATCAGCAATTATTCCTTGCAGCCAAAGGGATTGTTTCAGGACTGTGCAATGGGAAGCAGGTCTGCAGTATTTGTTGAAACTGATGAGGAAGACAAGCTCTCACTTATGCTGGATTTAATCCTCAGAAACATAAATTGCTAACTTCTGGGTTAGCTGTCATGCGAAATCAGCCCAGAAGAAAAGCTGAGTGGTAGAGAGGTCCTGATGGCATCCTCTGAGCTCTGGGATCCAATCATTCCTACAGCTACACCTATCTTCAGGCCCTTTCAGTTAAGTGAATGAATAAGTGTATTTCTTTATCTAGGCAAGTTTGAGTTGACTTTTATTGTTCGCAAATGAAAGACTTGTGACTCCTCTCTTCCCAACTGATCTATTAATTACCAAGACCTGTGGTTTCTCCATCCAAACTATCTCATATCCATTGATTCACCTCCATCCAAATGCCCATATTCTAGTTCAGGTTCTCAGAACCTCTTGCTTGTGCATGCCAACTCTTGTCTTTTGGTGTCCACCATGCCCCTCTATCTTCCTGAAAGCTACCCAGTTAATCCTCAGTGAAGTATAGCTATGGTGAAGGCTCTCACTCCACTGCCCAAAAATGTTCACTAACTCCCCTCTGCCTACTGAATTAAGAAATATAAAGTCTTGGGCCTCCCTGCTGGTGCAAGGGGTTAAGCGCAGCACTATGAAGCTATCCAGAGCCACTGCAGCACGAGTTCGATACCCAGCCAGGGAGATTCCCACATGGCGCAGCAGACCTCTCCTGTCTCACCCGCTGCTCCCCTCAGCAGTGTACTTCAGTTGATCTGCCTGTTCTACTCCCCACTCTCTCTCTGGTGAATCCTCTAACCACCCCACACCTCTGGCCTACACCCCAGTTTGTATGCATAAATAAATAAATCTTAAAAAAAGGAATATAAAGTCTTTCCCTCCTACAGGTCTCCTTTACTGCTTACACAGAATATTTCACTTCTGACACTTCAGGTTACCAAATGTGTTGGGAGTTTTCTCCACACTAAGTAATTTTCTACGACACCAGCTGGCTGTCCTATAATTTAAATCCAGTTCTGACACTAGCTGTTTGGAGAAGGTGTCAGATCCCAGAGGTTAAGGCCTCAGAGCCACAAGATTGCCTCAACCTCACTTCAACTTAAGTTGTAGGTACAGGTTATCCACAACTTCTGTCAGATGGCTACAAATCAGAGGTGCCGTGTTCCCCAATTTGGATTCAACTGATTTGAGGAGTAATTAACAGAAGTCAGGGAAACATGTTTATTATTTTGTTAAGCGACATTATAAAGTACCTATACTCCATTTCTAGCCCTTCTTCCTTCTCAAGGGATTGGAGGTTGGGGCTGAAATTTCCAAGTCTCTAATAATAACTTGTTCCTTCTAGTGAACAGCCCTCATGCAGGAGCCTACCCAGAACTGCCTAATTTGTCCACATGACACTTCTATCGCCCAGGAAATTATAAGGGTTTCAGGAGCCCTGTGTCAGGAACCAGGATCAAAGACTAAATATTAGAGTAAAAGATCCTTCAAGTGTTCTTACTAGTTAGGAAATCATAAGAGTTTTAGGAGCTGACTGCCAGGAACCAGGGGTAGAGATCAATACAGTTGTCTTCTGTTGTATCACACCTACTAAATAAAGCTCAAATTCCTCAGTCTGGCACTGCAAACCCTCTGTAACCTAGTTGTAACTTCTACCTTTCTAATTTTCATTTTCGGCCATATCTCTCATGCAATTTATACTCAAGGGTTTTGCATTCTGGTTGGATATTCAAGTCCTCAGGGCAAGTTTTATGTAGAGCCAAGTTGAACTTGCTATCCCTATGTCCAAATCTAACTCTCCACTCAAATGACACCTTAAGTCTTCCCTAACCCACAGCTAGGAACCATGTGTCAATGCTTGGAGCTCTTTAAGTCCTTTGTTGCTTCACTCCTTGGGATTTTACCTGCCATTTCCTCTGATCTTTCTATTTCATTATAGCTCCTGTGGGGATGCTCTGCCTAGTCTTCTCTCTAGAATTTTGTTCTATTAAACAGCTGCTTTCCTTCAAACAGGGTCTGTTTTGGACTTAGTTTTTGCGCATCTCCTTCCTTCTCGCCGTGGTAGTTGAATTGCTAATTGAATTGGTATAAATGAAGGAATGAGAATGTCTAACAGAAAATTAGATAACTTTCTCTTTGTGAATATAAAAAAATAACTTAGAAATAACCTATGCATTTATAAGCAGATACTATCAGAGTTCATGAAAATACTTGAAAATTGGTATTGCTAAGTATTAAATCTCCTAATTTCCCCCTATTTTGTACTATTCCAACACAAAAATAAAATATAGGTAAATCTATCAAAATATTAAAAATTCTAAATTGTCATCTTAATGATGACTGAGCATCATGTATAAGTGAAAAGTGTTTCATGACCAATAGTTTATTTTGAATCATGTTAATAGAAGCAATAACATATATTAAGTAGTGTTACAGTTTACAAAATGCTTTTACAGACATTACTTCATTCCTGTTTCACAACCCTGTGAGGTCAGTAGGACAGGAATTCACAGTTTTATTTCACCAATAAGGAAGGGTAAGGTCTAAGAGAGGCTAAGTAACTGGCAAGTTTCCATAACTAGGTACCTGATAGAACTAGGACTAAAACCCAAGATTTTTCTGACTTCCTAGTCCAAAGCTCTTGCTAGCTAACTAAGGTAATCTCTTCATTTCCTTGCCAGTGATAGATTTAGCAAATGACCACTGAATTCTGGCCATTGCTATATGGAGAGATGGAAACAGTATAATTTTCTTGCTCCTAATAGACATAGAAAGAGAAACCTTTTTCTCCTCCTGGATGCAGTTGCATATGGTATGTTATACACATATATTTGGATATGGCATTTCTCTCTCCATCTTGCCCCACACCTGAGGGCAAAGCCATACAGAAGAGGGCAGAGCCAAAAGAAACAGAGTCTCTGGAGCCCCTCACCTGCAGCCACCCTCTACTTGAACAACTTGATATATGAGATTATCAGTTTCCTTGCTATTGTTTAAGCCAGTCCTAGTCAGGGGTTTCCATTCCTTGCATCTGAACTCATCCAAGCAGACAATATGGGAAAACTTATGCGATATGGGTTTGGGGTAGACAGGCCTGGGTTTGACTCCTCCCCAATACTTCACACTGGGAAAGCCACTTAACTCTTTGGAGCCTCATGTTCTTATCAGTAAAAAGAAGGATGCATGTTCCTGTTGCTCAGGGTTGTTTGGCCAAATGCAGTAAGGAGTGGAAAGTGGGAAATGTCTGATAAGTGGTAGATAACACTAGTCAACAGTGAGATTGTTACTGACTTTAAAACGCCCTAATGTGTACTATCTTGGTGTGCTGAACATGAATATAGCCCTGAAAATTTTTTATTAGCTCTCATTTTGAAGATATTTCATATAATTCATTTTATGTTTCACCATGTAAATTTAGCCAGTAAGACTGCAACAGCATCCTAAATCAGCCTAGAATGATGTAATATTGAATCGCATTGCATAATACCATCATGCACACATCATCCAGAGTTGATTGCATCTTTTTCTGATACAATGCAATACTACTGCCAGGTGGCTGCTGAAGTAAGCTGACGTCAACAGTGCACAATAGAAAGCCCTGTCGGAAAGGCTGAGCATTGAAAATATTTCAGACTTTGCATGAGACAGTTTAAGCTACTGTGCCATAGAACTGTTATGATTTTATCCATTTAAGCACAATACAGAACAGTAATTCCTCGAAAGTGCATTAATAGTGTGGACAATTTCTGCTCTATTTATGGGGAAGTGACATTTGCCAACCAGAAGAAAAGTATCACTTCTCAAGTGAAGAAGGCTTATCATCTTTCCTTCAGATGCAAGGTTGGTGACCAAGACAAGCGTAGGACCCCGAATAGATGCTGTGCTACATGTACAACACAGCTTTCACTGTAGTTAAATGGCAAAAGACCATCAATGTCATTTGTAGTTCCCATGGTGTGGGAGAGCCATGCAACCTCATAGAAGACTGTTACTTCTGCTTGGTTCCTCCTCTTTCTGGCAGAATAACGAAGCAAAAGTAGTCGAGAATGGTCTACCCAAACATTCCATCGGCATTGAAACCAGTTCCACATGGTGAGGAACTTCCTATTCCAGAACCTCTAGCAGAATATTCTCTTGATTCATCTGATGAGGACAAGGGGGAGCTGACCTGTTCTCCTGTTCCATCAGCATGCAGTGATCCAGATTTTCACTGTGGTGCATCATCAACCCCACACAGACTAACACAGGAAGAACCAAATGACCTGGTTTGTGATTTGGACTTATCCAAGAACAAAGCAGAATTGCTAGGATCAAGACTCCAGCATTGGAATCTTCTAGAAGATGTCACAATTACTTTATATCAAGGCACCATCAGCAGTTGGAGCGTTTCTCCAGGAAGGAAAGTACTCTGGCATTCTGTACTGATATTGAGGGCTTCATGAATGCCTTAGAAATCACTCATGACCCACAAGAATGGAGACTATTTCTAGACTCTTCAAAACTGAGTCTTAAGGCTGTCCTTTTGCACAATGGAAACCGTCTTCCATTTATTTTATTCCTGAACAGCTGTACAAGAGACAAGGGAAGAAATCTAAGGAGCCGTCTATGACTTGATTTTTTTTACAGGTATTAACCATAGGCCTATTACTATTGGCATGCATTTCGTGATGTAAACATCAATTTATTGCAGATTACAAAAAAAACCTGACTAGAGCCAAAATTAGAATTTGACTGTCATATTTGTGTTGAGCACATACAAATTGATAGGAAATGACTAATTTTATTTCAGTAATATGACTTTTGTAAAAATTTGTTGACCAGTAAAGACTTTTGAACTTAAAGTAATTTTATTGGTTCACTCATCCTTTCTCCTCTAGTTAGGCAAGTATTCAAATAAATACAAAAGTCGTTTCCTATCATACTTAGATCAACAATACTGAATCTCTTTGTGAAAATTTCCCAGGGACTTTGAGATCATTGGGCAGGTGATGAAAGAGTCAACAATAAAAGTTTTAATTGGAGTTGAGATTGGGGGCTGCTACCAAAACTAGAATTTGCCTGACTCGTCATTTATGTGCTTTTAATTTTCCTGCAGAGTGGGCTTTAAGGAACATATGTGTGTGTAATTACATGTATGTGTATGTATATATACACACATATGTATGTATAGAGAGACAGTGAGAGATATATAGAGACACACAGATCTATGTGTGTGTGTGTGTGTGTATACCACCTCTTGTCCTAAAGAAAAGATGACTTGCCTAACCAGACTCTACCAATGTGCTCTTTATACAACTGTAAGGTCATAGTAGTTTAGTATTGGGTTGGGCCTCCTGGATTGCAGCCAAGTGCCTTTTTCATTTCAACATTAAAACACAAAAAAATCATGCAGTCTTGGAATGCTGTTATCTTGCTAGAAGCAGCTAATTTTTATTGGCAGCATAAGCCACAACTACTCTGTTACCTGTAATCACTATTTGGTGGAGGGCACACACTGCTTACCTGGAGTGTATGCCCTCCCTCTCCTAAGCACAGTTGTCTAAACAGCGTTTAGCCTTGAGTAAAGAGACTCCAAGAAAAACAAATGCACCCAAGCTCCAGTCCCCCCAGTAGAGGATGAGTCTGTGGATTTAGTGACTCCAGAGTTGGTTATTATCAGTTTGGGCTTCTGATTTGATTTCCCAGAGACAGGGACAATAATGGCAACAACTACTTCAGATTCTACAGGCTCTAGGGGCTAAGTGTTCTCACTAATTTTAGTCTGCTGGAAACCCGGATAAGAAGTCACTCCTCTTTGAAGGAGGTCCCTACCTGCAGCTGTTGGTGTCAGTACTGGAATCGTCTTCCAGTGTGACCTTTGTTGCCTCTGTCAGGATGGCAAGCTCCTTAGAGCTGTCTCTCTCTGAACTTGCTTTTCCTTCAAGAACACAGGTTGCAGCAGAGGGCACCTGTGTGGCCACCAGTGGTGACATCCACTTGACTTCATGTAAGTCCCACCTCACCCCAGGTCCTGGGAAAGGGCTTTGCATTGACTCAGACTCCCTGGTATCAGGTGGAGAGCTAGCCTGCCCCTGTGGCATGTGCAGGCTTTGAAGTGAGAACATGGGCAATTATTCCTGTGGTTTCCCTAATCTGTATATCCAAGACAGCAGGAACTAGGGGATCTGTGTTTGAAATAAAACAGGTTATTGCTGTGAAAGAGCAGGAAGAGAATACTTTCTATACATACAGAACACCCTCCTGCTTTTCTCTTGGGCTAGGGTCCTTACTATGCTTTAAAAATAGGTGAAATTACCCCCATCCCCCACTTAGCTGTGCGTGCTAGTTCTAGTGAGTTGATTTGTCTTTTCAGTAACTCTCACATCTACCAACGTGAAGACGCCTGGAGCCCTCAGGCTGTGTCTGAGAAGTGGGTCCCGACAATCTGCTGAAAACTAAATGTTAATTTCAAATTAGGTCGTTGCCTGTCTTCAAGATTAGATTGGCTGATGATGTGAGTCAGAGCAGCTCAACAGGCTTCCCTGCTACCTCTATTCAAAAGGCCCCCACTGCCTACAAGAGGCGTAAGGGCTACAAAATAACTAATACATGGTACCTTCCTCAGCTAGCTTTTATACTAATAGCTACCCATAGAGTTGTTACAATAAAAGCAATGAGCAGCTAACATGTTTGAAAATCAGACATCATAGAACATGTTCACATTTCCCTGTACTTCCTAATTTACCCTCACTGTAACTGCAGGGTACCATAACTATACTGCTTTGGAAATGCAGAAACAGGTGTTCCTGGGCTCTGGTTATTCCCCAGCTGCTTCCTCCCAGCAATCTTCACGTGTCACTGCCCTGCTCTGTGCCCAGGAGGCTGAGCCTACAGAGAACACAACCCGCCCCTTTGTCATCTGACTTTGGTGGGCTCAGGATCAGAGGCCGGGGAGAAGAGGAGGTGTTTCTTTCCCACTCCTTGGACACCAGATTCTGCAGCCTGTACCTCTTCATGGATGGCTCAGCTCCTATAGTGGGTCTATGGTTCTCTCACAGCCCATGATCTGGGCAGATGGGTCAAAAGGAAAGGAGGAGTTCTGGAGTCCTTGGTGGCTTTTTAAGCTTTTAATGGTCTCTTGCAGGGAGGCAACCAGGTACAGGGCAGGCAACAGGGGGGCCTGGAGGCTGGCAGGCCTCGCAGCCCCTGGCGAATCTTCACTCTCTCGTGCTCTCTGGCATTCTAGTGGTCTCTCTGCTGCACCCCAAATGGCTCTCTGCTCCCTGCAGCTTTTCCTGCTGCCGCCACTTCTTCCTCTTCTCCTTCTTCTGCATCCTCTGTGACACTGCCCTTTTATGCTCAGGCCCTCCAGGCTCAGGTGTGCCCACTCATGCAAGCCCACACCACACTTCAGGTGCCCACCATCAGGCATGCGTGTAAGCCTGCTGAGGTCTACCATTGAGGGGAGGACAGAAAAACCTGATGACGCTTTCGTTTACCCTACAGGTATTCACCCTCACTAGGCTCTGCTACAGCATTCCCTCCCTAAGAGCAGTGAGGGTCCCCCTATTGCTGGACTCTGGGGGCTCTCTGTCCCTGTTTGTTCATTAGACCTGCCCCCACCTCCACAAGCAGTCACTTCTTTAAAGTCCCCTTTTATAAACCATTCCATTCCCACAGGTAAATTGTATTCCTGTGCCAAAATCCTTGACTACTGCACCGAGCAACAGAGATGCAGGCCAGAAACCCTAATACTTCGTATTCAACAGTAAGAGAGTAAAAAGGCAAATTGACAAAAAAAAAAGGTGTAAAAGTTACAGAAAGTGTTACGGGAAATCAAAGGTCAACAAAAATACTTTGTAGAGGATGTGACATTGTGTTAAGCCTTTGAAAAAAATGAATAGAATTTAGAAAGTAACTCTGGAGGTAAGAGTTTGTTCAAATGCAGCAAAGTCATCAAGGCAAAAAAAGACACAAACTGCATGCTGGGAACAGAAGTGGCTCAATTAGTCACAGAAATAGAATAAGCTTATGATGGTGTTTCATAGAAATGCACTCTATGAAATGTTACAATGTATTGAAAAAAAACATTCCATGGTCAAATAGAATTGGGTAACTGAGATAATTGAACTCAACCAGATTTCTTTTCTCAGGACTTCTCAGAGCATCTGAAATGCTAACATGAATATTTGACTACCTTTTTCCCATGAGTGGCTTATTAACATGCTCAGGAAGTATGGGAAGAAAGTTTGGGAACCAACTATTGTCCAGTAGGATTCCACAGGCCTGTGTGAGTCCCTGGCAAAGCCATTCAGAACACACCATGGCAGCCAGAATTCGGATCATATTCTAAAACTTCTGCAGAAAGTCAGAGGAAATGTCACCAGTCATGGACAAACGACACCTAAAACACTACCATGAGGCCAAGTCATAGGATTGAAATGTAATTAAAAAGGGTAAGTGGAAACTGAATGTGTTATCTTGACATGACCCATGTAGTGAATGGTGAAAAAACATTGGACATGAATTTGAATTTATATCCTGGAAAATATATGAACCTCTGCCGTAAAAATTCATGTTACAAGTGGCTGGCAAGTCAAATTGTTTCAGACCTGAAATGTTTAAGTTAATTAGAATTTTACTTAGAAGTAATTAATTTAATCATGTATTAAATGAAAATGAATTGAGCCTTTACACTGAGGCAGGTTCTCTGCAAGACTATAGAGGAAAACTATAAAAACTAGAAAGAAACGCAAAACAGTTCCTGCTTAGAAGCAGCTCTGGACCACTTGCGGTTGAATATAAAAATATAGTTACAGTGTGAGCTATAATTTTAATAAAGCTCTCTGAAAACAGAGAATGACTCTGCATATCTGTGAGTAAAGGGTTTCAGAGAAAAGTTGATATTTGAACTTGATGAGCAGAATTTGCCAGTGGAAAAAAGAAAAACCTCATGAAAGACCCTGAATATGAATATCCAGACCCCACATTTAACGTGTAAAAGTTTACAAGTTAAGAAACTTATAAACTTAAAAGGAGAATCCAATATTTTGGGTATAAACAAACATAAATTAAAAACAAAAGATTTTCCAAAAATGTCTTTCAAGGTTACAGAGACTTGGGAGGAAACTCTGTGACATAAATGTAAAGAGAGATATTGAAAGGTTATTAATGTCTCTCTCAAGGCCAGCGGCTCTGCTGCTTCTCCTTCAGTTAAAGGAAGAAAAAGATCTTTATTTTCTCTGTTGTTTCGATCATAGATCTAGTATGCCATTTAGAGCACATCAGAGAAGCCCTGTGCTGGCCTCTGGAGACACTGACTTTGACCAGAGAAAATGAGAAACACATAGTTATTCCAAAATGTTTTGAATTTCTCAGTTTAGAATAGTGCTCACACTATACAGGGAATTGCTGGTGCCAAAGCCTATTCTTCTTCCAGATCATTTTAGATTGCTTTACACAGGATTAGAGTAAAACTTGCCTTTACTGTGCACCTGTTTTTTTTTTCACAGTACCCTATGTGCCAGTATGTCAATTCAGCAATTTATCTCTACAACTATTTAATATGTTAAACTTTTATTTATTGTACCTTCACACATGTAAATTCAGCGTGTATTGACTGCTTACAGTGAAACACTTAAAATAAGTAGTCTATACTTAACAAAAAGAGAAGTTATTTTTCTTTAGTTATAAGTGCAATACAAAAAAAAGATTAAATGTTGTAATGATTTTTTAGTAGTTCTTTTTATTTATTTTTGGGTTTTTTTTTAAAGATTTATTTATTTAAGCATACAAGCTGGGGTGCAGGCCAGAGGCGTGGGGCGGCGAGAGGGTTCACTAGACACAGAGTGGGGAGCAGAACAGGCAGACGGATGGGGAGCAGCGGGCGAGGCAGGAGAGGCCTGCCGTGCCATGTGCGAATCTCCCGGGCCGAGAGTTAAACTCACACCATTGCCCACAACTCCACAGTGCAGCACCTAACCGCTGTGCCACCAGGGAGGCCTGGTTCTTTTTATTTTTAAAAAATTGCAGAAGTTTATGATTTTTTTTTTATCATGTAAGATTTTAAATCCACCATCATAAGAAAAAAAATCTGGATTTACCCTTAAAACACTGACAAAATACATAGACTTGCTAACATGAATGGTTTAATAGATGTTTGTGGAATGAACTGATAGAGTGTACAGGAGATTACAAAAGGAGGCTCACATTTGAATCTGTAATTTTTCCTAAATACAATACTAAGGAACTCTTTTGCCTACAGAACAGAGAAGAAGATTCAGAAATTGAACAGGATCTTGACATAAATTTCTTCTTAAAAGTCTGGATTAAGCTTTCAGTGCTGACACTATAACTATTTAATTCATTTGCTTACTCATTCATTCAAAAAATTTTCAAACATTTATTGAGGCTTCACAGTAATAATAATAATGGGTAAAGCCAATTTAAAATTTATTTTATGCTAGCCCTGTGCTTTGTGCTTTGGACTGATTTATCTCTCTGAGCCCCTATAATAGCTCTAAATTAGCCTTACTGCACAGGTGAGAAAAGTGAGGTACAGAAAGTGACATAGGTTGTTCATGGTCACTCAGTAACTAAATGAATTTCCTATAACTACATGAATTCTAAATTGAATTCAAGTCAGTCTGACTCCAGAGTTACACGTTTTTTGCTACTCCAGGACCCGTGGGAGGGATGCCCCAAGATTAAAAAAAAAGCAATACATGGATGATCCTCTATAGGGATTATAGTGTCACAGTCTCAAAGACTGTAAGAGCAGAGTAGGCCATTTTGGCTGTCTTTTTACAGATGAGAAGTCAAGGCTGGTAAGAAAGGTGATTACCCAAGTTCACGGCAACAAGTTCCCAAATAAACCCATAACACCCTGTGTTGTCTAACATTCCAATTTTTTCACTCATTACCTGTAACTGAAGACCCTACTTACTGACCTACAACATCAGTACAGAACTACTAGATCCACATTATCACTACAGAAATGAGAAACCATGCAGAAATGATTTTCAAACATGTAAATTCATCTTCTTAGAAATACTCCTCATTATGACTTTCAAACTGACTTAAATTTTTGAAGTTACATATGGGTTTTAGTTTCATGCACAATAAGCACTAAAATTGAGTTTAGCAATTTAGAGTTGGCTTTTGGTCTCTAAATTTCCTCTTATCTTTCAGTCCTATCTCATCTGCTGCTCTGAGATCAGTAAAGGTCATTGTATTACAACACATCAGCAACAGATTCAACCTCCTTTTGTAAGCAGGAGAAAAGGTAGTTCTGAGAAGCATTTTAACACAGTGGAGCCCAGTGAAAGAGCGGAATAGGCCAGGGAGAAGGAGTAGCCCTGTTCTCCAATATAGCACCAGGCCTCCGATTTAACCACTTTGTACCTCAGTCTCCTCACCAGTAAAATGGGATCATCATAGTGTCTATTCTTCGTTTGTCTTGAAGATTACATGTCATAAAGTCTATTCCATGCTACCTGGTACATGCATGTATTCAATAAACAGTTACAATTCTTACAATTCTGTTCTAGTTCTATCCTTTATTCACCTTTGATTTTCTCATGTTTGTTAAAGTCTTGCTCAGATCTTTATCCCTGGAGCTTCAACTCAAATTCTACCATTTCATGGAAGTCGCTAGTACTTTTCAGAGTGAGAATTAAAGATTCCTTCTCCTTTCTCTCTTGCTGTAACTTGATCCAGCCTGTCTCTTACTTTCTTTTTTGACTTTGTTTATATCCATAACATAAAATTCTTACAGTGATGGATATTTGCTTTCTCTCTCATACCCTGCATAGTAACCTTACAAAGAGTAAGTGTAAATGTGGGTCTTGCCCAGAACCCAGATGCATTTTAAATAATTCTATTGCTATGCACATGAATAATATTTGAGAATTATGATTATAGAGTTGAACTGAATTCCCAGGAAGCAGTGAGGATTTGGTTTTTTGTTTTTGTTTTTGTTTGTTTGGGGGAGGAGAAAAGAGTCAAGTACAAGAAAAGCAAATATGTGTGCTCAACATGAGGACACAGGCACTTCTCTAGGAAGTCAAAGCACTGTATAAGTCTGTCATTCTCATCCTTTTGAAAACCACAGAGACAACCTAAAGCAGGTAGCGTGCTCTTGTTTTACTGTTGATAGATCCTAGAGACAGACATGGCGGTGCTTGGCCCAGTCCCGGTGCCCTGTGCATCTTCTGGAGAACTCCAGTTGGGTCTGGCTGTGGGAATGGCAAGAGGAAAAGAATATGATTGTAGGATTGGCCTCTCCTAAAATGTTCAGAAAATCTTTTCCAAGATGTGTAGAGGAGGTTTTTTTCTAATATATATTACCTTGGCATGAGGAGTTAAGGTCGATCAAGGACATGTGGACCTTGGGGGAAACTGTTACTATGACCTTAAAGAATGAAAACTGGGCCTCCATGGTGGCTCAGCAGTTAACTGCTGAGCTATGGAGCTGTCAGGTGCAGCGACGCAAGTTCGACACCCAGCTGGGGAGATTCCCACATGGCAAGGAAGACCGCTCCTGCCTTGCCCACTGCTCCCCTCAGCAGTGTATTTCTGTCCATCTGCCTGTTCTGCTCCCCACTCTGTGTCTGGTGAACCCTCTCACCGCCCCACGCCTCTGGCCTGCACCACAGCTTTGTATGCATAAACAAATAAATCTTAAAAAAAAAAAAAAGAATGAAAACTACCCAGACCTAGGATCATTTCCTTTTAATCAGAGAAACCTATATTAAGGGAGGGCAAACACCTAGAAGTAGGATTTTGTCGTATTAAGTCATCCTCTCTTCATTATATGAACCACTTCTCCTGATGCCCAAGGACCCTTAGGTCTGGATTTAAACCGTCAGCCTCTCCTGTGAAAGTACATGGGAGTTTATATCCAAGTAAATTATCTATATGCTTATAATTAAATTTGATCTTTTTCTCCTATTAATCTGTCTGATGTTAATGTGTTTACTCATTCAGCCTGAGAAGAACCCAAGAGGGAAGGAATTTTCTCCTGTACCCCAATATGCTCTTAAATCCTTCTGTGCCTCAGTTTCTTTCTCTGAATGATGGGAATAATCATCTTGTTCTACTTGATGGCACCTCCCTAAATTGGTTACAATGTAAACTTTTAAAATTGCCAAGACAGATGAGCAATGAATATCAAAGTGGGTGGAGGTGGTTCTGAATGACTGGATTCCAAAGCAAAGCATAGTCACATTCTTTTTACATAACAGATAAAACAATAACTTATCTTGATTACGGGCTTACAGTGTGTCAGGCAGTGTGCTGAGCATCTTGTGGGTATAAATTCATTCAGTTCTTCAACCAACCCTTGAGGTAGTCCCATTTTACAGCTGAAGGTGCTGACACACTCAGTGATGTTGCTGTGCTCTCTTTCCAGGATGCACTCTTTAATCAACTCTTTAATTTGCTGCCTAGCATGATGCCCTGCATGTGCTCAATAAACATTTGCTGAAGTAAAACTAAAAAAATTTGAGCCTAGTTCAGAAGTATCTGCCTTCTTCCCCTCCTTCTAATTTCACCCCCAGTTTCACAAGTAAGATACTTCACTTTTAAGCTTTTTCTCCAGTTGGGAGTTACAGACACTTGGAGATGCACAGCTTTATTTTTTTCCATATTTATGATTTTGAAATGAATGTAAATACATCCTGGGTCATCAGGGTAACCATCTCATACGAAGCACAGCCCATGATTTCAGTGCCTGTGTGCGCTGTTCCAAGAATTACCATTTCATTATGATGGTAAATAAGAATCAAGTGCAAAGTTAATTACTTAATGATCTACTAGACTAGAGTGAGAGCCAAATAGAACAATGACAAAGGGTGTGGACAAAGGAAGTTCCAGTAGTTGGGTGGACTAAAGGAAAGAAGTGAGAAAATCGATAGAGAAAGTCAATAAACAGCACCGTGCACTCTGACAGTGCTGGAGTCCCACAGAACTAAGGTGCACCCACACCTCCGCAGTGGGTTCCCATGATGCTGATAGTGGGTAAGCAAGCAGGGAGGGGATTTTCATAATTATTTCATAACTTGTTTTTGGTTTGATTCTAGAGTTATTCAAAAGAGGTAACTTAAGTTTGTATCTGGCTTTATGTTTATACATAGTAATGCTATCGATACATCTTAAAAGAAAATAACTTAATTCTGGAGAGGTCTAAGAAAATTTTGTTCTTAAAATAGTGGTAATGTGGGCATTTCTAGCAAAAGGGGCTTTCCCATTTGAAATCACTTGCAAACAAATAAATTAGGTATGTCATTAATACAGTAGTGAGAAACAGTATGTTAGGCCCGTTTGAGAGTGAAAAATAAGGCTGAGTCTTGACAGGGAAAAAAGTTACTTTCAGTGTAATGGGTCAAGTCATTGCACCTCTATAAACCTGTTTTCTGTCTGTAAAATAGAGGTGACCTGCTCCTTCGCCACCACAATGACCTATATGTAATGCTGGTTCACAGAGACGCTCAATAAATGGTAGCTTATTAAACACGGACTTACTGGGGAAACAACAGGAAGGCTTTCGCACCAGGTTCTGACATGGCAAAGTTAGCGACCAGCCTAGGGTAGACACAGAGCTGTGGGCGACCCCCTGGAGTGACTCAGAAAAGTAGGCCAAGGAGTTAGGAGGCGCCCCAGCAGCCGGTGCCCAAGAAGCTCTCGAGCTCACCAGTCAGCTCCGCTGCGCTCCGGGCGCCACACACCTACTACACGCATCGGCTAAAAGGTGCTGTAGGGGATGCACAGCTTTGGGGATCCTACCATCAGAACGCAGGTCCTGGTTCTTTAGAGGCACCTGGGAGATCGAACGAGACCGGAAGGAACTCCAACATCAACTAAAAACTCTCAAAGTGCACATGAGGTGGGGAATCCACAGGGCTTTCCACCAACTCTTCAAATGTGCGGAGGTGCTTCCAAAGCACCAGGTGTGGCCTTCTCCCCAGTTCTAAGGTGGTCGTGGAGATGTGGACGTTGGGGGACAACTAGTCTCGTGAGCAGGCAGCAAAAGCCTTAGGCTCGCTCCCGAGACTGCTCCCAAGCTCTGCCGGCGCCCGGAATCGGAAAGTGAAGGCAGCGCGGGTACTGGACGGGGCGTGCCCTCCACGAGAGCCGGCGCGGGCTGGCTCGCAGGGGCCCGGCCCCACCTGCGCCGGGCCGCACGGCCTAAGGCCCGGGTGGATGCCCGCCCCGCTCCAGCCGGCCGCGGGCCGCTAGAGGAGAAGACGCGGCGCCGCTAGGCGAGAAGGCAGCGGCCGCAGCCGGCCCGAGGCGGGAGGCGGGAGGCGGGAGGCGGGAGGCGGGAGGCGGGGCGGGCCCGGGAGGCGCTGGGGGCGGATCTGCCCGCCGCAGCGCCGCTCGCCCACCCGCTGGTTTTACTCGGTCGCGATCGCGCCCGGGGGCAGGCATGGGAGCCGCGCGCGCCCTCTCGGCGTCCACACCTGTCTGAGCGGCGGAGTGAGCCGCGACCCCCGCGGGCTGCTTGGCGAGGTGAGTACGGGCGCGGTCTGGACGTGGCCTCGGGCGCGCCGGGAGCCCGCCGCGCGGAGGAGCGGGACAAAGGGCCGGTGCGCGCGGGGTAGCGGGACTGCCGGCAGATGGGGGCACTGGAACCTCGCCCCTGCCGCCTTCGTGGCTCCAGGGCTGGCACCCAAAGCCTGAAGGAGATCAGTGGAGACTCAGGGAGTGCTGGGCATTTGGATTCACGCGGTGCCACCGTGAAGTTTTGAAACTGGTTTCTTGGATGCTGGGTGCTGGGTTGGGGTAGAGGGAGGCAGAGAGGCTCTGGGCAAGCTCTCCGCCGTCTGGGGCGATTATGACAACTCTCCCACCACGCTACAAACCACCACTTATTTTCCTCTTTTGCATGTACCTAAGTATACCAGCCAGAACGGAACCTTAATTTTTAACCTGGGCACGTGATTGTGAACACACCTTAGCAAATAAGGAAAGAACAGCAAACACTAGTTGTAGATCTGTTCTCTGGAGCTTTCATTTTTGGCGGTGGCTTCTCCAGAAACTACTGTCAGATTTACCAGCAGTCCTTGTAATCAAGTGTTTCTTCTTTTGCCTACGGTCATTCATCAAGGGTTAACTTTTAATAGAAGTTTCTGAAACGTTTTAAAAGAGGAGGGAGAAGTATTATTTAGGTGGATGAAAACCTCTAGTCCCCTTCAGAATACAAATTAGGTTTCTTTAGACCATCTCGTGAGAAAGCAGCTGATAAAAAATCCAGTTCGTTTAATTGTCCCATGGACAACACCCACGGGACTTCAGAAACAGCCCGAAGCTCCGGGTTGTTCAGGATCAGTGTTGGGATGCCTCTGGTTTCTTTAGTTCCTGAAAGAGAACATGAAAGGGCATGCTGTGTGCTCCTCAGAAGCAGACAGGCCAATGTCAGAATTACCTACAGGTGGCCGTGTGAAAAGAGTTTTAAATTTATAGTTGAAGATAGCTGGACCAAAAGCCAGATGCCCAATATCCTAATCATTAATATTTATTGCACAGTGTTTCAAATCCTTCTCGCAATAAGAACATTTAAAATAGACTTTCTAACTGTATCTCAAAAAGTCTGTTAGTAGATTGGAAGTGAAGTGGGGAGAAGGAATTTAGGAAAAGCCCAAAGCCAGCATATTTTTTTAAGGTGTTGGATAAGGTGGATGCCCTCTTTTTTTTTTTTTATTGTGCTAGTGTTGGATTATAACACTGTATGATTCAGTAGCATAGGATCACTTCTATCTTCTATTCAGTTGTATGTTACCACACCCACCAAAACCACTATTTACTTGTGAAAGGGTTGTGGTCTTAAACACACCATTTGCATTTGAATAAATTGTTTCACTTATGTTTTTCCCAGGTAAATAAAGTCAAGAGGCAGTTTGTCATGCTTTCCTGTGTCTGAACTGGAAAGGAAACATTTTCCAAGGTAACTAATATGGATCTCATTTTTGTAACCCTGACAATTTATTCACCTCAATGGTGAATACAGGAGCATTTTTCTGTTTGTATCATGAGTGCCAAGTGCCCATGAATGGATCAGAGTTTGCATGTTTAGCATGTTCAGGTTCTTCTGCAAATCTTTTCTCACAGCCCCATTAAGACTTAATCCACGAGGTATTACATGCACGCAACTCCCCTCACTCTGAGGAATTAGTTTCTCAGGGCCTCACTAATGACAGTTTTTTACACTCTCTTCTTGTTCTGATGCCAGGTCTGTCCCAGGCGCATTCAAACAGTTCATTTTGCTTAGTATCTGATAGAGAACTTAAAATTTTTTGACCAACAGATTGTATTTAGGGTTGACTGGATTTATAAATGCCCTGCATTTTTTTTTCTTGTGTAAGATTGTAATTCTTAAATCATTACGTGATTAGGACTAATTAGCTTTAACAGATTTTAAGACTCAGGAAAATGATAGCTACGGAGGACTGACAGAGATTTGTTCATTTTTAGGTATTTGATTTAGAAAGTAGCATGGTTTTAATGTCCAGCATCCCTGACAGCAGATTCCATAGAAAGTCTTTTATCATCCTTCTAAATGGTGTCCAAAAATTTTAACATCACTAACTTTTATGCTACTTCTTTCTGTTACTGCTCTTTATGGTAGTCACAGAAAGTCATACTTTGTATAGTAGAGTGTGCATGTCCCAAGGATTAGGTTTTCCCTCCCAGCATTTGTTTACTTTCAGAGTTAAATTATTCCCTTTCAAACTCTTGCCCTCTTGAGGATACCCATGTTGTTGCAGTTTTAGAAACTAAGGTGCAGGAGAAGAGAGCCACCTCGGGTGCCCAGTCTCCAAGCAGATGACTGTTACTTGCACATCTCATAGTAGGCAAAATCCCTTCACCTTAAGTTTACTCATGGGTTCATGAAGTGGCATCCTTCTCACAAAGTGTAAGTATTTTTAGACAATGGACAGTGGGACAGTGGCTCTAACTGAGTGACGAGCCTGGAATGTGTTACCCTCTTGTGAGTCAGATACACAGCGTTGGAAAAGGAGCACTATTTCTGTCTTGCTAAGCATAGTGAAATATATATTTGCTTACCTTCATTTTCCATTCTGCTCTGCCATTTAGGTGAAATGATGCATGAATATACTTATTTGGGAAATTTAAGAGATAATTATGTATGTGTGGAATATTTTTTCAGTAAAGGCTTGTTCCTAGAAGTGAAAGTCTGTAGGTCTGAATTTTCTTCATTCAGCTTTAGATATGAGAATTAGACTTGGAAAAGCTCATTCCCTTTTTTAAGGTGTGAATCTTCCAGAGTTCTATAAGGATAAGCTGATTCATTTGTAAGAGACTTTAAAGTTATGTAACCCATTAGTTTCCTTTCCAGTAGTGAGATTGTTTTTTATTGCATCTGTTTACACTGTTGAGTGTTGAAGTAAACTTACATGGACATGGACATATTATAGACTTCTTAGGGTTTATTTGTCTCCTGGGGGATTATTACATTATAAAGTGAGTTGGGAAGTTAATACAAAGCCATCTGCCTACTTTGAAAGCATCATAATTATTACTGGTGTTATTAGTGGAAAAAGAGTCAGGGGAAGGGGTGGAATTCTCAGGAAAGCCCCTTAGTGGGCCATAGGGATGTTTCACTACCAACACCCTTTTCTGAATGCATTCTCATTCTGTTCCTCCTTGGAAGCTGACCTCTGCTGGAGGCCTTTGTTTCCTTTGCAGAGTGATTAGGGAAATCTTGTCTCCCAGATAGGCGAAAGATTAGCATGATAAAATTTCCTTTTCCTTTTCCCCTCATCCTCCACCCTCCATAATTTTGTGAGTAAAGACTCCTGGGCAATAAATGAGGGTGCCAAGCCATTTGTAACAATTTAGTGCCTGACCGTGGACTTTTATGACCTTGGAAAATTATAAAATTAAACAATCCCGGAACTGAAAAAATTACCAGAGCTAAAAAGACTAGCTAAGGAGACCATCTGTTTCAGTTCATACTGAACAATTTCTAGACCACTCTAAACACTCCTTTGGTAAAGAAGTAAGCAATTTATGAAACTTACAACTTAAATATAGCTGTCAGTTTAAGACCACTTGGGGATCTAAGATCACAACTTATGTCCTAATTTTTCATCTTACAAACCTGCATTCACTTTTAACAGTCAGTGTTAATTTCTAAATCTGAATTAAAGGTTTTCTAATGCAGTTTTATTTATTTTTTTTTAATTTATTTTTTTATGTATACATACAAGCTGGGGTGCAGGCCAGACGCGTGGGGCAGTGAGAGGGTTCACCAGAGACAGAGCGGGGAGCAGAACAGACAGATCAGAAATACACTGCTGAGGGGAGCAGCGGGCAAGGCAGGAGAGGTCTGCCGCACCATGTGGGATTCTCCCTGGCCGGGCGTCGAACTCGCGTTGCCGCTGCCGACAGCTCCACAGTGCGGCGCTTAACCACTGCGCCCCTGGGGAGGCCCTCTAATGCAGTTTTAAAGCTTTCAGTGTTACACAGAAACTTTAATTATTATATAAATTATTGTCAAAATAAGGCCTTAGCCACACAATAAACAGCATCTAAGTAATAATATAGGAAACATATAAGCAGTGTTTCAAACCAATAGAAATAAGTATTTTGTGGGTATCTGAAAAGATTATTTATAAGGGACTAAATCTTCACCTAGCCCTGTTGGTTTAGTAGTCCTTTACTTAGATGACTGACTTATTAACTTGCTAAATGACAGAATTTAGGTGATAAAAACTCTGAATTAATAATACATCTAATATTCGTATTAGGTAATATTTCCCTAGAATATTACAGTAATATTCTATAGAGACTTCTTGGCCATCTGTGAATTTTTTTTTGAAGATTTATTTATTTATACATACAAGCTGGGGTACAGGCCAGAGGCATGGAGTGGTGAGAGGGTTCCCAGAGACAGAGTGGGGAGCAGAACAGGCAGATCAGAAATACACTGCTGAGGGGAGCAGCAGGCAAGGCAGGAAAGGTCTGCTGCACCATGTGGGATTCTCCCTGGCTGGGCTTCGAACTCACACTGTGCGCGCTGCCGACAGGTCCATAGCACAGTGCTCAACCGCTGCGCCACCAGGGAGGCCCCCATCTTTGATTTCTAAGATATCCCAGAGATCCTTGGCATCTGTCATTTTGCTTAGGAACAAATTTGATTGTCAGTGTTGAAAGGCTGGAGTGCTGATGTGTCTGCTGGGAGACCCTCGCCAGCTGCCCGGGCGTTCTCACTCAAGCAGAGGCTTGCTCACATTTCTCCAAACCAACTCACTCTCACCAGCCAGTTTCTGAAAACATTGTTTCTTTTGAAACACAGATTTTTAGGTATGGTAAAATGAGGCAATTTCAAGACCTTTGAAAGTTTTTCTTAAACAAGGATTTTTCTATACAGGCAAAACACTTGGATAAATGAAATTAATTTGCCCAAGAGAAGTTAATTCATTAAGGCAAGATTCCTGCATAGATTTTTTTTTTTTAAGTGCAATTGAACTAGCTTCCTACTCTTTCCTGCCATTCTCTTCCCTGACATCCTTGTGAATGGACTATTTCAGTGTTTGGGTGAATGAAAAAAGCTAAAGACAGAGGCCACTGGAACAAATTTGGGTGGAGCAGATAATTCAAATTCTCCTGTCTCAGGATCCAGTGATGTACAAATTGCAGATCTGGGACTTGAAGATGCATGTGCTAGATAATAATATGGCCATATTTCAACTATCATGTTCTTCGTGCACATTGAAAATATTATCTACAACTTATGACAACACATAGTATAATACTATCTTATCTCCTCCTCTCACTCCCCCAGTAATTATATTTTGAAATCAGGAATACTTGGCAGCGTGGGTCTCTGGATTCTGTATTTTTTTTTTTTCTTAAGATAAACTAAAGTAAAACTCAGTTTAATGCACCTACTGCTCAGTGTGAGCAGGCATTAATGTTCTTCTCATTAATCAGAGGTGTACAGGAATCCAAGATACAGCCCTGTGGGAGACAGACAGTTCCTCCTAGTACATATCATAATTGGCAGGGATTCTGGCTTGAGGACATTTAGTCATCTAGACAGCAACTTACATAGAGAAGAAGGTTATCCAAGCCCTGCATGTGTCCAAGGGTTGGGTCCTTAGCCAAGGGATGGGAATAATCAGACATAGAGCCAACACCCAAAGTCTCCTAAAGGGCTACTATCACCACACCTATCACATCCCCAAATTTCCTGTTCAGAAGGAGGATTCTGCTCACATTCCCTCATCCACCTTTAGTCTTGGCAGTGTCCCTAACAAGCAAATATAAACACATATATGCATGTTTATATGTACCCTCTGGTTTCAAGGATTTAGAGAAATAATTAGATGTATCTCCTCCCCACACAGAACGTCCCAGGGTCCTTTCCTATTTGGAAAAATCAAGAATTTTAAGGGATCAGTAAGTCTCAAGGAATTGGTTTTTCCAGACATTTATTACTTTCTTTTCCAACCCCTGTTTTTTTTTTTATATAATATATATTTTTATTGTTATTTATGTCTTTTACATTTTGCATTCCCCTTGGGTAGCCCACCACCAATTCACCCGTGATCCATCTCCATGGTCCCTTGTGTTCTTTTCTATTCCATTTTGTGCCCTTTCCCTTCCCTCCCTCCGGCTCCCTCCTTCCCCCCCGCCCCCCCCACTGATTGTCTCTCTCCTATTTGATTTCCTTATAGTCCTGTTATAAGTGAAACCATTCGATATTTTTCTCTTTCTTTCTGGCTTATTTCACTGAG